>ML285185.1:58734-77080 GCA_005239495.1 Nicotiana undulata
CCCCCCCCCCCCTCCCATATTAATTAGTTCTCTTTACTTTTTCTTAGACTAATTCGCTTAATTTAAGTTCGGTCGGGACCCACCGTTGTGGACCTCGAGGGGTGCCTAACACCTTCCCCTCAAGGTAACTTGAGCCCTTACCCGATCTTTGGTGATGTAAACTGGTATAACATGAGTTATCTGCTCTAGGTGCCCTAACGCACCTTAATCCATTAGGTGGCGAATCAAACCAATTCCTTTTCCTTACTCTCTCAAAAGGAGTTGTCCAAAATGTCGAAACCGATTTCGCGAGAAAAAGGGGGCGCGACAGCATGGCAACTCTGCTGGGGATATCTTTAGACTCTTACTATAACGAACTTGTTTTGTAAATTAGTCTTTAAGCATGTCTTTATTATTCCGTTAATACTTGCACACCCCTTCCCCTTCCTTCTCTATGTGAATTTATTTTCCTATCTTCATTTCTTTAAGATTTCTCTTCCCTATTTTATTACTTTTTACTTTTGGGTATGATAGTGTTTCCAAGAAAAATGGACAGGATTCACACCAGACTGGCCATGGTAGGAAAATCCTTAATGGAGGGAATCGAGGGACAAACGTACACTATTGTTCCTATGATTATAGCAGAAATATATCCGGCTTTGGATCGTTGCCAGAAAGGGTTCAAACCTTTCGAGGGTTGTAATTTGATGCTACAGATTTGGTTGCTAGAACATCTCCAAAGAGGTCAATACCGCCAAGAATTTCCACGAAGACCATGGAATGATCACATAGCTTTCCATCTCCCAAAAATAATTACCTTTATCCCGGACAGGTTGGATCAACCAGAGAATGCTACAGAATGGGTAAAGGTTTTTGTCAATTTGACCGAGGACCAGGTTAATTGGATGTTCGAGCGGTTCCCCACCAGTGAATTCATCATCCGATCCAGGGATGTTCAGCATTTGATGTTGATCGGGTTAAGGGGCATACACGCCTATGTTCCTATTAGGGTCATGAGACAAGCTGGTAGAAAACAAGTCATACCACGAGTCTCCAAAATGAGTCACTACAGGGCAGATTTTCAAGATGATGACATCCCGTACAAATGTGAAGCTCAACACATGTGGCACTTGAAGGTCATTGTAGAAAAGGACACCACCGAGCCAGATCGATACCACGCAGGGCAAGTGTACTTCTACCCATCATGGTTGGACGATAGCATAGTGGGAATAGTCGATCCAGGGGTCGGTCGAGGAAACAGAGTCATAGATGAAGATGTTGAAGCACAGGTGAAGTATATGAGGCTGTGCAAAAGAGTTCTCAAGTCTGAGGCCAGGCATGTGGAACAACACAAGACTGATATGGAATTAATCAATGAATAGAGGGAAATGGCTATCAAATCAAGGCTAGAATATCTGGAGCAGGGTCTAATGGAGTTAGAGGGGAATAAGAGGAAAAGAGTCGACATAGCCTGTCGGTTAATGCAGTATGATGAGCTTGTAGGTCTTCTATGTACATTTTGTTGTTTTATCAGCTGTAGTAGTTATGACGGCCTTGTCGGCCCACCTTTATATTGATATTTAGTCAGCATTCGCAAATGTCTTGCAATGTGTCCCATGGCCAAAGTATGACATTATATGCTCAAAATCCCTTAGTCGCAAGTTGGTACGCAAGGATAGGTGTGGTACCTGGTGCCGGTCTCGCCCCCATGTTCGGGGCGTGACAAAAGTGGTATCAGAGCAGTTCTGTCCTAGGGAGTCTACAAGCCGTATCTAGTAGAGTCTTGTATATGGGTGTGTCGTGCACCGCACTTATAATTAGGAGGCTACAGGGCATTTAGGACTGTCACTCTTTCTTCTTACTCTAGATCGTGTGGTAGAGCTCACTTATAAGAATTCAAACTCCTAACTCATATTCCATTCATAATAAGGCGATATCTAAATCCAGAAAGACGGTTGGTAAGAGATATTGCTATGGAAGTGTTGAGTCAGAGGTACTCGACTTTGTATCATGCTTATGATAAGTAAATGTAAGGTCTTCAGCAGATCATGTGTGTACTGAAAGGTGTAAACTTATTGATAAGGATCCTTAAGGCAAAAATATCTATCCACTATTATGGTAAAAAGCAATGAAAGGATCAGAAGATAAAAGTTTCGACCAAAAAAAAAAGCAAAAAGCAAGGTAAATAAGGGTACAAGATACCTAATTAGCAGAGATGAACATTATCCACAATTCAGGAAGAGAGATATAAGCATTTTGAGTTACCTTCATCAATAATAGAGGTATGTACAATTGGCCACATCCGTCTCAGTTAAGCCTTATGGGGGCTAACAGGTATAGTTTAAGAAAAGGACGGAACATCAGGATCTGGCTGGGGTTAGAGTAAACCAAAATGGTGAATGGATTGTTGACATTTCCAAAGAATATTACAATTAGATGTGAATACTAGCATGATCAAAAAAAGATTCGAAGATAAGCACTGAAATCCTGGAAGGGATAAATATTACCTTATTGTGACTCTCGTCCCTAGTAGAGCAAGGACATTGAGCAACCCGAATAGCCGATGAATGAAGCAAGGAGAGCTAAAAGCGAAAGAATGTCTTGTTGAAGTTTTCACAAGAAAGGGATAGGCATGAGTATTAGCAAAATAATGAGAAGATAGATAAGGAAGAATTATGAGTGAGATGTGATACATGGACGACAACGCTAGATCAAAAAGATGACGGTATTACCGGATCCATGGTCAGATGAAGGAAAATACGAGAGATGATAGGCCTTAAGACAACAAAATAGTATAAGACATACAGTCACATCCTCATTTTGAGAAATAAGTTCGTAACTCTAACGTGATTAACAAAAGGAAAAGTTAGACCTTAGAGTAATAGAAATCAATATGCGCCGGTGAACAAGATAAACTAAAAATGAACTAGGGATTGAGTGATTTGATAATAGTCAGCATCATGAGAATTTCATATTGCATTTCGAGGATAATAAAATGGACAACAGAAGAAAACCCATGATGAATTCATAAAATGGTCACTCAGGAAGACGCTCCCCTAAAGCAAGCAATGTGAGCAAAGTTAAGCTTAAGGGACTGTATATTCCAGTTACACTAAGTGTCACCATCACGAGTAATGAATTTTGTTATCCTTGGTACAGAAGGATTACCGCAAGGCGAGTAAGGGTCATTGATGATGTGAAAGGACGCCAAAGATGAAGAGGAAAAACATATATAGGCATGTCGTCGTAGCTCCAACTCTTAGTACTCCCCTAAAGGGGGGAGTATGGAACTGTGTGGCATTAAGTCAGAATTAAGAGGATCTAGTAACTATGGAATGATAAAGGAAGAACGCGATAAAAATAAGAAAGGGATGAGATTGCACTTATTTAAACCCTACATATATGCCACGATTCAAGAACATTATGCAAACACGACGTCAAGGAGAGGAAGTAAGGGTTCTTTCCTGGGATGTTATTGGTAAACAAGGAACCAACGCAAGAGGTAAGTTAAGACAAAGGAAATAACCCAAGAAATGTTACACTGAATATTGATATGAGAGTGCACCAGCGAATGGTTAGTAGTTGATTCAAGAAGAGCCTGGTTATGGATAGATAAGAGGATACAAACAAATAAATAGATCGTGCAAGATAAACAAAGTAAACCCCAACATGTGGAGTTCAGCCTCGCAGTTATGACATTATAATACTTGAGATATATTCATATGAGGGGTGTTAAAAGGGTACCGTATAAGTATTACAGAAATAAAAGAGAATGCCATTGGGAAGACAGTAAAAATATCAAGTTCAGAATCAACCCTACAAGCACAAGGGCGTGGAGGTAAGTAACTAGGGGTAATTATAAGCAAGGAAGGACATCAAAAATTCCGTCGGGTAAACAAGGTAATAAGTTCGCAGCCTTGCAGGAACCAGTGATCCTCCCTAAGTACTACAATGGAAGACTAATTGAGGAAATAAGGTAGAAGGCTCCAACCTAAGCATAGTAGCTTGAAGAAGAAATGGTCATGTAAAAACAATCTCACAAAAACATTGTATACACTCCATAAGAAAATGGCACCTACCATGGCTAATAAACGAGAAGTAAAATCAGCAGTGATATTCAAGATCATATGAGTTGTATGGAATTCCAATATGCGTGGGCACTAAGATAAGCTAAGTATGCACGCAAAAGGGGGCAGAAGGACCAAGAAAAGTAATTGCTTATGTTTGAAGAAAGCTGAGATGGAACAAAAGGAATTATTCAATTAATGATCCAGGTTTAGTTACGTTATGAACGCACTTAAACGTTTGGAGTTTTATACATGCAACATATAATGTCGTAGAAGATTCTGGTATACGTTGAAAGAAAGAATTGAGCCCAGGTCATAGACGAAGGATTGAATTGTTAAAGGATTGTATCATGAATATTCCTCAGCGCCCATGAAAGGCTAAGCAGAATAACTAATACCATGAGCCGCAGATCGGGAGATAACATAAGCCTACATAAAGATCGATCAAAATAAGAATGAAACTAAAGAGTTACATCAACAAAATAAATCAGGAATCCGATTATTTGACCCATAAGTTATAGGAATCATGATTGAGAACATAGCAGAATCACTCTTAATATCAGAGGTGCAAGAGAGATAGTACAACAACCATATTCTATAACGGCTCTACGATAAAGCCAGTTAGGAAAACACCAGCCTCATAAGAATTCACTATGGAGCTCCCACCGGATTGTATAGGAACCAGAGGTGCAAGTATTATAATAGAGCTTCAAATGGTGGATGTGATTTATACCTATGTGGGAGGGAGGTTATGAAAGAGATAGTTAAAATAAGTAAGGTAAATGTGGACAACGTACAAAATACTCAAGTGTAGAAGGATGTGAGTGGTCCATACTTCAAGTAAAAGAATAGAAACGCTGGGATTCAGTATCCAGGAATGATAGCAGCGTCTTCAGTGGCATATCTTCCAGCCTATGGTTTCTAAGGCTGAGAGGTCTAATTAAGAGAATAAAGAAGAGTTAGAGACGATGTGATGTCTCGCTTGATGTTCCAGAATAACACAAGGAAATCTAAGGTGCAAGGAAGTTGAAAGAAGGCTGCGAGTAGTATAAATGGATATGTATGGGTCGCAAGCTAAAGTATGGTATAGAGACAAGGTTGTATGAAGACAGGAGTAAGGATAAGTAAGGGCGAGTGAGAAGGTGACAAGAATGGATAAGCCCTCGATATTAAGCCCACAAAAATGAGAGAGAACTGGTGGGTTCTATAAATTATGTAAAGCTCAGTATAGCCTGAATGAGCTCAATGGAGTCTAAGACTAGTAGCATTTAGAAGAAATGGAATGCTGACCCGGTAATAAAATAAGGGTGTAATTGTGTCATATAAAGGATGATGTTTGGGCCTTCATTTGAATAATGATTTGTGTCAGAAAAGATTTTGCGGACGGCTCGAGATTAGAATACATCCATAAGGTGAATCATATTGAGATACTATGAAATACGATTATGGAAATCACTTCAAATATTCTTCAATGCAACGTAAGCCCTAATGGCAAGGTATTATGTAAGATGTTTCAAATTATCAGTGGTATATTATACATCAATATTAAGGCAAATCGATAATGGATGGATAAAAGTCACAAAGTATGAGATGAGATTAGGTCATCATTCTTAAAATGAACAGTAATAAGGAAGCATTAAAGAACTTAGATTTATACATATGGGATAAGCAACAAGAGTAAGCTGGAATTTGATAGCAGACCTCAGCAGCAATAAATCGAAGTAAGAGTTATAGTAAAGTGTGACCTACCTAGATACTGTAAAATCACGCGGTTAGATAATCGGTTCTATGAAACAAGATGTAGCAATAATCGTAATTTCAACAAAATACCGAGCAAAGAACTCTAATATACCTACAAATGCCCAGAGGGACATTTCATCAAGCTTTGTATATGTTTGCGAAGTGAGGCCTAGAGATTGGCTAGAAGGTAGAGGAAAAGGGGGAGAAGAGTCACATAGGCACACTTACAAGGTCAAAGTCGTACACGCTGCATGATAGAAAGTAGCAACAGTTACGAGATTAGAAAGATCCCGACCACAAGTCATGGTATGAGGAAGAGGACTAAAGGGAGGAATGCCCTAGCCTTTGGACTTATTCACAGAACAGTTGCCTAGATGGCAAGAGGAGCACTAAAGTATTCGTAAGAGGTATGAGTTATGAGAATGATAAGTGCATCAGTCAACATTCGAGGGCGAATGTTCCAAAGAGGGGGATGATGTTACATCCCGCATTTTCGTATGTTAAAGTTTCGTCGTAAGTTAAGCGACGTAAGCTCGGGAATGGGATTATTTTGCGATTCTAAGCATTATGTTATTTCAGACAAGTGATGAGTAAGTTCGTGAAGGTGAGAGGGGAAGAAAGTCAAAAAAAATGAATTTTCGTCCAAGTTGACATATTGGGATAAAATACGGGCCGAGCGATAATACCCGATATTTATGGACTAGTATCATACAAGGTACCATATGACCACGATAGTAGGATGTATAAAGTATATTAAAAATAAGTAAAATTTTAAGTAATTTGAGACAACTCTTAATTATGCGGGTAATTGGTTAATTATCGGGTAACGGGATGTTACCTAATTCAATTAATTGATTGTTGGATAAGATCAAAATCTCCACCCCACGTGGCAACAAGCCACTAAATCAAACAAATGACTCTTAGTCATTGTTGATTAGGTGGAAACCAAGTAGGATAATTAAAAGACATTCATTTCTAAAATTTTGAATCTTAAAAGAATGATAACTAAGACTTTTCCAACAATTACAAGTTTACAACTTGAAATGAAACAACCTATACCAACATTCGTATAACAACTTCTCTGAATAAACAAGCAAATAACAAGACGTATCAAAATGCAGCAATAAGCTTTCAACATCATACGTTAATAATTCCAACAAGAATTATTAGCACCTTAGCAACGTAAAATTTTACGATTCTAAAGGAGTACTGTGTAACCTTTTTCCAAGAATATCATACGAATTTTTTTCTACTGTATGTATGTTAAGGCTAAGCTTTTCCTTTATTTTGGCATGATCTCGCAATTACACAACTTTGATAACGAGGCATAAAGAGTAATTCATATTCTGGAAATTATGTATATTTTCCTAGTCTCGTAAGTTACAATATTCTCCTTATCGGGACTTCATATTCTATTGAGTATTTCCTTCTTCCAGTCAAGATATCAGAGAGTCTATATATACAGTATTTTTATTACCATCGAGCTGTAATCGATGGGCAGGCCCTTATTGGGCAACCTCTGATCAGATGGTAAGTTATATACCAAACCTACTGTGATTGAGTGCCTATGAGCGAGCCCAATTGGCCGAGATACAGAGCCTAGCATGGCCGAGCGCCTATGAGAGAGCCTACTACGGCAGATCAGTTATATATATATATATATATATATATATATATATATATATATATATATATATATATATATATATATATATAACGAGCCATATAAGGTCGGACAACTATTTACTTACTATATTGAGAGAATATCGGCAGGTGAGCATATCTTCAAATTATCTTTGACTCCTAGTTGCTCTTAGTTATTTTATTATCAGTTCAGTTTCAGCTTTCAGTATATTGCCTTACATACTCAGTATATTATTTCGTACTGACGTCCCTTTTCTGGGGGGGCCGCATTTCATGCGTGCAGGTTTAGAAAGATAGACGGGTAGACCTCCTCATTATATGTTGCCCGAGTTCAGCTTGATCAGTAAGCTCCATACCCTTCGGAGTTGCCGGTTCTAGAGCTTTACATACATCTTTGTATATATGTATATATGTTATGAGTATGTCGGGGCCCTGTTCCGATCATAGTATATCCAGCAGTACAGACTTGTAGACATATCCTGTCGGTTAATGCAGTATGATGAGCTTGTAGGTCTTCTATGTACATTTTGTTGGTTTGTCAGCTGTATTAGTTATGACGGCCTTGTCGTCCCACCTTTGTATTGATATTTAGTCAGCATTCGCAATTGTCTTGCAATGTGTCCCATGGCCAAAGTATGACATTATATTCTCAAAATCCCTTAGTCGCAAGTTGGTACACAAGGATAGGTGTGGTACCATGTGCCGGTCTCGCCCCCATGTTCGGGGCGTGACACTTCTGATGGTCGGAATACTCCGGCACCAAATGATTTGGTCTTACGGTTGGAACAGAAAATACTTGAATTGCAAGGTGATCTTGAGCAAGTCCGCAACTTGGCAAACCTCTCCCTCACACTAAATGTCCCAGACATCAACCAACCAAACACCCAAAACCCAATACCTCCTCAACATACACCAAACCAACGTCCGCAAAATCATCCTGCACCCCACCAATATGCTTCCCTCCTCAAAATCCTAATCCTTTACCCATACCGACACCCCCCAACACCATCATCTCTCGACTCAATATCCGCAAACCACTTATCACAGTCCTCAAAATACCCCACAGCCTATCCCTGATCCTCAAAATTCAACCAATGATCACCACTACACTAAAACCCCCGATATTTACCAAGACAATCCCATAAACGTGGAAACCCTACCCCACTCCATTCAACCAACTTCATATACACCAGAATCCTCCGAGAAGGCCCTGCTCGTTAAGAACATGGCGGAGGAGCTCAAGAAGCTCACAAGTCGAGTTTAGGGTGTTGAAGGAGGCAAAGGAATTGAAGGACTGAATTATGAGTACTTGTGCATTCAGCCAGACGTGGAACTACCGGAGGGTTACAAACCTCCTAAGTTCGAGATGTTTGATGGAATAGGCGACCCAAAGGTACATTTGAGAACGTACTATGACAATCTTGTAGGGGTTGGGGAGGACGAAAGGATTCGCATGAAGCTGTTCATGAGAAGCCTCACTGGAGACACCCATCTTGGTACATAAGTCAAAATCCCAAAAAATGGGCTAATTGGGTGATCATGGAAATAGACTTCATGGATAGATTCAGGTTCAATACAGAAAATGCATCAGATGTCTTCTACATACAGAACCTCAAGAAGAAGCCAACAAAGACTTTTCATGAGTATGCTACTCGGTGGATGTTAGAAGCAGCAAAGGTCAGGCCGGCATTAGAAGAAAAGCAGATGAACAAATTCTTTGTCAAAGCTCAGGATCCACAATATTATGAGAGGTTAATGGTCATTGAGAATCACAAGTTCTCCGATATCATCAAATTTGGAGAGAGGATTGAAGATGGTATTAAGAGCGGAATGGTAACGGATATTGAGGCACTGCAGGCGACAAACAAGCATTACAAGGTATATGGCTTACTCCTTTCTTCCCGTCTCATCATGTTGTACCAAAACACAACCAAAAGCCATATCTAACACTACAAGGTAGAGTAGTAGTGGTCTACAAGGTTCTGGCGGGACTAAGACTGGTGGTGGGGACAGGTATTCCTTGATTTTGTCAAAATCCTTCTAGAAATCCTCAGTCCAACGTGTTGCAGCATCCTTCTTCAGCTTTTTTGAAAATTGGTTCACATATCAATGTGGATTGTGCTATGAAGCGGATGATGTAATTGAGGCGTCCCAAGAAACTCATCACATCCTTCTTGTTCTTTGGTGGTGGTAGTTCTTGGATAGCTTTAACCTTTGACGGGTCCAGTTCTATTCCTTGGCGGTTGACGATAAATCCTAATAATTTTCCGTCACGAACCCCGAATGCACATTTTTCGGGATTTAGCTTTAGATTTTACTTCCGCAGTAGGTCAAAGAACTTCCTCAAATCTTCTATGTGATCTGTGGACTTCTTGGATTTGATAATGACGTCGTCAACATACACTTCTATTTCCTTATGTATCGTATCATGGAAGATAGTTGTCATGGACCTCATGTAGGTGGACCCAATATTCTTCAGACCGAACGACATCATTTTGTAGCAATACACCCCCCATGGTGTAATGAAGGCCGTTTCCTCTGCGTCTTCTTCGTCCATCCAGATCTGATGATAACCCACGAAGCAATCTACAAAGGATTGGAGTTCATGCTTAGCGCAATTGTCGATCAGAATGTGTATATTTGGTAGTGGGAAATCATCCTTGGGACTTGCTCTATTTAGATCCCGATAGTCGACACACACCCTGACTTTTCCATATTTCTTTGGAACAAGTACAATGTTGGCTAACCAGGTTGGTACTTAATTACCCTGAGGACCTTGGCTTTTGATCTGCTTGGTGACTTCCTCCTTATTTTCAGGCACATGTCCGATTTGAACTTTCTGAGTTTCTGCTTCACTGGCGGACACATTGGATTTGAAGATAACTTGTGAGCTACTATGGATGTGCTCAACCCTGTCATATCGTCGTATGGCCATGCAAAGATATCCTCATATTCTTTCAGGAAACGAGTGTATTCTTCCTTCTCTGACGGTGACAAGTGAATGCTTATGCGAGTTTCCTTGATGGTTTTGGAATCTCCCAAATTGACTATCTCGGTTTCGTCCAGGATGGACTTGGGCTTGATCTCAAAATTCTCAACTTCTTTGACAATTTCCTCAGGTATCACATCCTCTTCTTCTATTTCTTCCGAGTCACTGTCCTTGTGTTGCGTTGTCTCATTACATGTCATAGTCATTGGTTCATCAAGATAAGAAATAGTAATGTTTTAGAGAGAAAGATATGAAAGAAAATAGTAATAATAAAACATCAAGCCATTGGTAAATATTAATATGTCAAACAAAGTGATTTCAATAACTCAAATAATGTTTTTCAAAATGGAACACTGAAAATATTATTTGAAACAAAATGCTCAAGAAGAAATTATTTTCAAAAATAAACTATGCTAGCAGCCTTGCTACCCCGGGACTCGTCGGGCCCTTGTTGGTGTAGCGGTCCAGTTCTTGAGAAATGCTCCCTTTTCCACTGTTTGAATAGTAAAGTCTTCTTCCTACTCCTCCTCAACTATCACATTGCAATCCATATCCTCATCTTCTAAAAACAAATTCTTCAGCACAGCCAAAGCTTCTTCTTCTTCTGATCTCCATATTGTATCGGCCTGATGAAAGGTCTGACTCAGATGCGTCACTGGCTGCTCGAGAGGGTAATAACGACCGCGCCATGGCGGTGACCAATCATTATATTCCTGCCAGATATACGAATATCCAATCCCAAAGGCTGTACCATGACGTTTCAGATGTATTGGCTTGGCGATACCTTGAAGATTTTTACCAAGCCCCTTACCAGGTTCATACCCTCTCTATGCCAATATTCTTTCTATTTTGCTACTCCACCATTTATCCTTCTCGATTGCATTAACACGCTCGATGCGATGGTAAGTTTCTCCACCTAACTTCCTTATGTTCTCCACTATCGGAACAGTCTAATTGGTGTAAATGGGATTGCTTCCATCTCCATGGATGATCACTTTCTGATGGTTCTATTCAAATTTCATAGACTGGTGCAAAGTGGATGCAAAAACCCTAGTGACAAGTATCCAAGGTCGTCCCAACAGCAGATTGTAGGAGGCGGATATGTCTAGCACCTGGAATTCAACATCAAACCAAGTGGGACCCATTTGTAAGCATAAGTTGGTTTCCCCAATAATGGCTCTTTGTGACCCATAGAATGCCTTCACATTCATATATCCTGCTTGTATTTCATGTAGACCCTTGCCCAACCTTTTCAGAGTTATCAGCGGACAGATGTTGAGGATGTACCCTTCGTCTATCAAAACTCTGGCGATGAACTTATCCTCACATTGCATTGTGATGTGTAGTTCCCTGTTATGGCTCAATCCTTCAAGTGGCAACTCGTCTTCATAGAAGGTGATCTTATGGCTCTCCAGCACTTGCCCCACCATGTTGGCCATTTCTTCGCTGGTAATATTGTTGGGTACATATGCTTCGTTCAACACCTTCATCAGAGCATTCCTATGTGCCTCAGAATTTTGTGACAGTGACAGGATGGATATCTGGGCGGGATTTTTATTCAGATGATCAACAACAGAGTACTCTCTTGCCTATACTTTCCTCTAGAGATCATCAAGACCAGTTTCGATGATGGGTTATTTGGTGGAAGCTTCCTTACTTGTCCCTCCAAAATTGTCAGGTGTGTAGATTCTTCCAGTTCTGGTCATTCCTTGTGCAGCACAGGACTCTTCCATATTTGCTTTCACTTTTCTCCTAGCTTCGGCAACATAATCCCAAGGTACGGCGTTGGAATTGAAGGGTGGTGTGGATGCCACCGTCACAGTGAAAGGTGTGGTTACTTCTACCTCAAATGGAGTAGGTGTAGTTGAAAGTGGTGTCACTTCTAATTCAAAAGGAGCCGATCCGGATACCTCAACTTCAACTGGCGGTTGTACATGTACCACAATGGGAGTGGGTGTGACTGCAGGTTTCTTAGGGTTATCACCTTCCCAAATAAGCCCGATTGACCCCTCAGGATCCCATTCTTCATCAGTTTCTATTACATTTACTCTTTCACCCCTATGATCTGGGAGGGGATTATTGCGGACATTGGGTGAGGCTTCCTTTGCATGTATGACCTTGGTATCAATCAGTGTACGTAACTTGTCTTTCAGGGTGCGACATTCATCAACAGTATGTCATTTCATGCCGGAATGGTATGTACATGTCTTGTTTAGGTTGACCCATTGGGATGATTTTTCCATAGCCACAACGGGAATAAGGGTGACATATCAGGCAGCCTTTAACCTTTCATATAACTGGTCGATGGGTTCATCAATAAGAGGTGTATTGTCTAGGTAGTATGTGGTCAAAATTGGCCTGGGTTTTTGATAATTTGGACAAGCTGGAGGTGAATGATAATAGGCTGGTTGAGTGTTATAAGCGTGGTAGGTGGTGGTGGAGTGAGGATATCTGGGAGGTGAAGGTTGGTATGTGGGTGGAGGTGGCTGGTATGTGAGTGGAGATTTTGCGCCCTAGGCTACCATCACCGCCCCTATCTCTTTCTTCTTTGATATGCCTCCCGATTGTAATGCTTTGTTTGTGGCCTGCAGCGCCTCAAAATTTGTTACCATTCCGCTCTTAATACCTTCTTCAATCCTTTCTCCGAATTTTATGATATCAGAGAACTTGTGAATCATAATGACCATTAACCTCTCATAATATTGTGGATCCTGAGCTCTGACAAAGAATTTGTTCATCTGCTCTTCTTCTAATGTCGGCATGACCTTTGCTGCTTCTGACCTCCACCGAGTAGCACACTCGCGAAAAGTCTCTGTTGGCTTCTTATTGAGGTTCTGTATGTAGAGGACATCCGGTGTATTTCTGTATCGAACCTGAATCTATCCATGAAGTCTGATGCCATGCTCACCCAATTAGCCCATTTCTTGGGATTTTCACTTATGTACCAAGATAGGGAGTCTCCAGCGAGGCTTCTCATGAACAGCTTCATGTGAATCCTTTCGTCCTTTCCAACCCCTACGAGCTTGTCATAGTACGTACTCAAATGTACCTTTGGGTCGCATGTTCCATCAAACATCTCGAACTTAGGAGGTTTGTAACCCTCCGGTAGTTCCACGTCTGGATGAATTCACAAGTCCTCATAATTCAATCATTTTATTCCTTTGCCTCCTTCAACACCGTGAACTCGGCTTGTGAGCTGCTTGAGCTCCTCCGCATGTTCTTAATGAGCAGGTCCTTCTCGGCGGATTCTGGTGTATATGAAGTTGGTTGAATGGAGTGGGGTATGGTTTCCACGTATATGGGATTGTTTTGACGAATGTCGAGGGTTTGAGTGTAGTGGTGATCATTGGTTGAATTTTAAGGATCGGGGATAGGATTTGCGGTATTTGGAGGAGTGTGATAAGTGGTTTGCAGATATTGAGTCGGGAGATACTGGTGTTGAGGGGGTGTCGGTATGGGTAAAGGATTAGGATTTTGAGGAGGGGTTGCATATTGGTGGGGTGCAAGAGGATTTTGCAGACGTTGGATAGGTGTGTTTTGATAAGGTACTGGGTTTTGGGCATTTGGTCAGTCGATGTATGGGATGTTTAGTGTGAGGGAAAGGTTTGCCAAGTTGCGGACCTGCTCAAGCTCACCTTGCAATTCAAGTATTTTTTGTTCCAACCATAAGGCCAAATCATTTGGTGTCGGAGTACTCCGACCATCAGAAGTTTCCACATTCTCAGCATGTGTAGCGTTTTCTTTCCTAACTCCACTTATATCGTCCATCTTAGTTTTCCCTTTGCTTTTCGGATTACTTGGAGGAGGAGGAGGTGGAGGGCCTCTGGATCTGGTGTGATATGTTGAGGATGCCAGTATGCGCGAACCAACCTTGGGGATGGGAATATACACAAAGAAATAAAAACAAAAAGTAACCAAGTCAATAATAATTCTGGAAAAATTATTTGCAGTATTTAAGAACATATTGCGGAAATGTAAATTCGCGTCCTAATTTAGGAGACTCGTTGTGCCCGAGGTTGGACTAGCGACAAGTAGATTTGGAGAAATTTAAAGCCAATAATTGCCTCATTTCATTAACATAATAAATAAGACGAATCTGAAACGACAATAAATAAATAAGTCACTAATGGAATTTGGCCTTATTACATTCGAAAAGTTAGTCTAAAACAAATAAACCTAATCTACTTAGTCCCAGAGGGCCTTCCCCAGGCTTGGCTCTTTTGGCTCCGTCGATCAGATTCCCCAGGTCGCGCATGTACAGCAACAAGTATGCCCTTGCTAGATGTCCTCCCTCGTTACCATCTGTATTCTGGCAGTCTATGACTTTTTTCCTCATCTTCCCCTCTAACTCCATAAGACCCTGCTCCAGATACTCCAGCCTTTCATTCGATCTAATAGCCATTTCCATCCATTCATTGATTAATTCCATATCAGTCTTGTGTTGTTCCACATGCGTGGCTTCGGACTCGAGAACTCTTTTGCGCAACCTCTTATACTTCACATGTGCTTCATCATCTTCATCTATGACTCTGTTTCCTCGACCGACCCCTGGCTCGACTATTCCCTCTATGCTATCGTCCAACCATGATGGGTAGAAGTACACATGCCCTGCGTGGTATCGATCTGGCTCGATGGTTTCCTTTTCCACAATGACCTTCAAGTGCCACATGTGTTGAACTTCACATTTGTACGGGATGTCATCATCTTGAAAATCTGCACTGTAGTGACTCATTTTGGAGACTCGTGGTATGACTTGTTTTCTACTAGCTTGTCTCATGACCCCGATAGGAACATAGGGGTGTATACCCCTTAACCCGATCAACACCAAATGCGGAACATCCCTAGATCGGATGATGAATTCACTGGTGGGGAACCACTCGAACATCCAATGAACCTGGTCCTCGGTCAAATTGTGAAAAAACTATACCCATCCGAAGCCAGGCATGTGGAACAACACAAGACTGATATGGAATTAATCAATGAATGGATGGAAATGGCTAATAGATCGAATGAAAGGCTGGAATATCTGGAGCAGGGTCTAATTGAGTTAGAGGGGAAGATGAGGAAAAGAGTCATAGACTTCCAGAATGCAGAGGGTAACGAGGGAGGACATCTAGCAAGGGCATACTTGCTGCTGGACATGCGCGACCTAGGGAATCTGATCGACGGATCCAAAATATCCAAGCCTGGGGAAGGCCCCTCTGGGACTAAGTAGATTAGGTTTATTTGTTTTAGACAAAATTTTCGAATGTAATAAGGCCAAATGCCATTAGTGACTTATTTATTTATTGTCGTTTCAGATTCGTCTTATTTATTACGTTAATGAAATGAGGCAATTATTGACTTTAAATTTATCCAAATGTACTTGTCTCTAGGCCAACCTCTGGCACAACGAGGCTCCCAAATTAGGACGCGAATTTACATTTCCGCAATATGTGTGTAAATACCGCAAATACGTTTTCCAAAATTCTTACTGACTTGGTTACCTTTTGTTTTTCTTTCTTTTTGATTATTCCCATCCCCAAGGTTGGTTCGCGCATACTGGCATCCTCAACATACCACACCAGATCCAGAGGCCCTCCACTTCCTCCTCCTCCAAGTAATCTGAAAAGCAAGGGAAAACTAAGATGAACGATATGAGTTGAGTCAGGAAAGACCTACACATGCTGAGAATGTGGAAACTTCTGATGGTCGGAGTACTCTGGCACCAAATGATTTAGTCTTACGGTTGGAACAGAAAATACTTGAACTGCAAGGTGAGCTTGAGCAGGTCCGTAACTTGGCAAACCTCTCCCTCACACTAAACGTCCCAAACATCAACCAACCAAATGCCCAAAACCCAGTACCTCCTCAAAACACACCAAACCAATGTCTGCAAAATCTTCCTGCCCCCCACCAATATGCAACCACTTCTTAAAATCCTAATTCTTTACCCATACCGACACCCCCTCAATATCTCCTGACTCAATATCCGCAAACCACTTATCATACTCCTCATAATACCCTACAGCCTATCCCCGATCCTCAAAATTCAACCAATGATCACCACTACACTCAAACCCCTTGCATTTACCAAAACAATCACATATACGTGGAAACCCTACCCCACTCCATTCAACCAACTTCATATACACCAGAATCCGCCGAGAAGGACTTGTTCATTAAGAACATGGCGGAGGAGCTCAAGAAGCTCACAAGCCGAGTTCACGATGTTGAAGGAGACAAAGGAATAGAAGGACTGAATTATGAGCACTTGTGCATTCAGCCAGACGTGGAACTACCGGAGGGTTACAAACCTCCTAAGTTCGAGATATTTTATGGAACATGCGACCCAAAGGTACATTTGAGTACGTACTATGACAAGCTCGTAGGGGTTGGAAAGGACGAAAGGATTCGCATGAAGCTTTTCATGAGAAGCCTCGTTGGAGAATCCCTATCTCGGTACATAAGTGAAAATCCCAAGAAATGGGCTAATTGAGTGAGCATGGCATCGGACTTCCTGGATAGATTCAGGTTCAATACAGAAAATGCACCGGATGTCTTCTACATACAGAACCTCAAGAAAAAGCCAACGGATACTTTCCATGAGTATGCTACTCGGTGGAGGTCAGAAGCATTGAAGGTTAGGCCGACATTAGAAGAAGAGCAGATGAACAAATTCTATGTCAGAGCTCAGGATCCACAATATTATGAGAGGTTAATGGTAATTGAGAATCACAAGTTCTCCGATATCATCAAATTCGGAGAAAGGATTGAATAAGGTATTAAGAGCGGAATGGTAACGAATTTTAAGGCACTGCAAGCCACAAATAAAGCATTACAATCAGGAGGGTTAAAGCATTACAAGTTCTTACCTCAACGCTCTAATTGATTCTAATTCGTTTCATATGCGTGCACTACTCGTCCCTTACCTATTCCCCTGGAGGTATTAGGACCTCTATTTGGGATAGTTCTAGACTAAGACTAGGTTGCTCAAAAATATAAAAGACTAGGCGACAAGCAGAAACAATTAGGACTTTCAAATAAAAGCAAATATGAGCTCATATTGACCTCCACCTATAAACAGCGAATGCACGCAATTGATTGACATGCTTAATTAAGCTTAAAGTCCTATATGCAGGATTTCTATGTGAGAAATAGGCAAGCAGTGATTTGCCTACTAATTTTATTCAGTATAATATCTAGGCGTTTCAGACAGTAATGTATCACAATTACAAATCCAGAATTATTATTAGATCCTATAGGCTTATTGTCTAAGTGATTGACATTGGTGGTTGTATTCAGAACCAATTAGTAGAATCCTATAGGCATGATTTCTGCGAGAATGGTGATTGTTATCCTACAAGCATGATATTTAAGTAGAAACTGATTGTAGCTTTTTAGACATATTTCATAGCCTTGTATTTCCCTTTAATCCTATAGGCATGCTTTCTAATTACTGAACTGACTTAAATCCTATAGGCATGATATCTAGGTTTGAAACTGATGTTACCCTACAGGCATGATATCTATTACTGCATTGATTTAACCCTATAGACATGATATCTATAAAGCAGTAAATGGGCAGAAATTGTACATATTGCCAGAAAACAGTTGAATCAAATATTGGGGTCCTATAGGCATGATTGCTAACACATATTTATTGGACAAATTAATGCAACCTATAGGCAGGATTTCTAGTATGCAATTTTAACCCTATAGGCAGGATTTCTAATATGCAAATATAGAACTCATAATCAACATCACCAACGAAAGTCCTATAGGCAGGATTTCTAAACACAACGTATAACTTATACATTTTTGACAAATTAACAGCATAGATGAAACCCTATGGGCAAGATTTCTAAGCACAAAGTAGAACTCATACAGTTTTGACAAATAAGTAGAATTACCCCCCCCCCCCCCCCCCCCGTCCCCACTTCATCCT
>ML285185.1:77214-88931 GCA_005239495.1 Nicotiana undulata
CCCCCCCCCCCGATTTTACTAAATACCCCAAAATTTGTTTATTACATACCAGATAATAAATGAATTACATAACAATAATAAGATACAACATAGCCAATAATGAGTGATTCACCATAACACATATAAAACCAGGTTTCCAGTGTGTCAAAGTTTCCAAGGGCCTCAGGGACCCAGGGAAATGCTCACACAAGAACCACATATTCATAAATGATTCAACACAGATTTGGGAACCAACTCCCAGTGCATCAGAGTTCACGCGAGTCTCACATGGACCCTGAGCGGTTCTCACACTGGGTGGTTGAGTATAGAACCTAAGGGACTAAGAGTGAAAGTTTTTAAAAGAGTAACAACATATAAAAGAGGGAGAGACAGATTTAAAAGAATTTTGATTTCAGAAGAAAAACAAAGTTTAAGACACAAAACTTGTAGGCAGAATTGCACCAAGAAAACAAGCAAGGTTCATGCTCAAACACACAATTCAAATAAGCTGAAGTCTGGTTAAGCTAAATGTCCGTGCTAGTATTTAGGACAACCTTGTTTAATCACAGAAGCATTTAGGCAAAGTGTTAAGGCAATCAGTCAAATTATCACATGAATCCATAAGGATGCAAAACATGTTAGAAAACAAGTTTGCAGGGCATAAATCTGCCGAGTTAGGGTTAATTGACTAATTTCATGCTAGTAGTATCCCAAGAATGCAAAGTTCAGAACATGTGCAGGATTAGCAAACAGTGTGCATGAGACAAGTTAAACATTAAGCTAGCTTTTAGGAGGATTCATATTATTCAAAGTATAACCAATTAACAATGTCACTTATGGGACTAGAAGAAATCATAGAATAATATAAAGGGGCAGAATCATACTCAGAATTTAAATATGTTGGTCGAGAAACACATATTATGAAACATGGATAATAAAGTGCCAAGGGAGAATGTCTTACCAGTTAGGCAGGAAAGCAAGTAAATACACCACAACAGTTAAATCTAGAATCACTTGGCCTTGTATTTCAGCCGGCCAAGACCAGAAACAAACGAGCATAGAATCAGAGTAAAAAGCTAAGTTTTAGTGAGAGTATTGAGAGTTGAAGTCTGTCTAAATAGGAAAGGGGAGAAGGGTTTAAATATTGTTCAATTGGGCGAACAAATAAGGGAAGTAATCAAACACACCTAAACAAGGAAAGAAATTAATCACAGAATCAATTAAAGTCTAGTTTAAGGACAAATAATACAAAGTTCAGTCAATTAACAGGGCATAATAGCATATAATCAGGCGAGTAACACTCAGAATAAGGAAAATATCAATTAACATGCAGTTTCAAGAAAAATAAGGTAAAGAAATAATGGAAAGAAGGAAAGTATCAGTCACATACGAGAAAGGAAAGAGTATTAGAAGATCAGTAAAAGTCTCAAACCCTAAGTTTTAGGTAAACCTTCACAAAATCGGTGAGAAAATAAGGCAATTAATCACATACAATGAACGTAGACTGGAGATTGTTCAAGAGAAAACCATAATTGAACCAGATTCAACTCAGTTAAGATCTGAAACCCTAATTTTAAGTAAACCAAAAAATTGATAGAAAAATAAAGGCAAAGAATCATATGTTTTAATAAAATGAACATAGACAGGGGGTTATTCAAAAAACATATAATCAAACCAGATCTGGTTCGATTAAAGAAGATTTGAAACCCTAATTTGGGTAAGTAAAAAAGATTAAACGAAAATAGGCAGATTCATGCGGAATAACACTTAAAAATAAGGTTTGAACCAATTTTGGTTCGAATCAAAAAGATCTGAAAACCCTAACCTTAGGGTTAAGTATGAATCCGCAAGAGATACAAAAATATTCGTACTTACAAAGAAAGAACGATGAACATAGCCGGAAATAATAACAAGTTAAAGATTTGAACCAGCTTCAGTTCGATCTTTACATAGTTTTGCCATTTTAGGCAAGCCATTAGGTAACACCAAAACGGGTAGCCAGTAAGGAGGAGGGACCAAATAAGGTAAGGAATCATGGATGGATTCCATTTTTGGGTCTAGAATTAGGGAGGTTTTGAGTGACGACGCTAGGGTTTTGAAAGGAGAGGGGGAGGATGATGAGAGAGTGTATAGTGACGACGGGCTGGGTGAAATGAATCAGGGTTAGGGGTGTGGGTAAGTTAAAGGGGGGGGAAGGGTTATGGGTCGTTGATCTCGAGAGATCAACGGTTGGGATTTAAAATTAGTCCGGGCGGGTTGTAATAAACGGGTATGGGATTGGGTTAATTAATCTTGGGCTGGTCTATTGGGCTAATATATAGGCAATTGGGCTGGGGTTAGTTGGGTAGTGTATGTCCGAAATTGGGGTTTTAGGGGACTATATTTTAAATGCCCAATTTAACAAATATATAATTTATAAAAAATAATTAATAAATAACAAAATATCACTTGTGCATGAAAATGATTTAAAATAATTACTTAAAATTATAAAAATTTAAAAAATCATTTTCTGTAGAAATAGCATAGTTATGCATATATGAGCTATTATTGCAAAATATGCAATTTTAGCCTAAGGATGCAAATATAATTATGATAAATACATCAAAATTATTTAAAACTTAATATGGATATAAATGATGAAAATTAACTGATAAATCATCATAAAGATTATTTGAAATGCAATTAATAATCATTTATATAATAAAAATGCAGGAATAAATCTATTAAAACCTTTAAAAATTATGAAAAAATACTTGATGATGCTCATGCACTATTTTAAAGGTATGTATGCATATTTAAAAATATATGAGGGAAAATTGGGTATCAATAGTGTGTTGATGATGCAAGGCCGGATATGTGTGCCTAATGTAGATGGGCTTCGGGAGTTGATTCTTGAGGAGGCCCATTGCTCGCGGTATTCCATCCATCTGGGTGCCGTGAAGATGTACCAGGATTTGAGACAACACTATTGGTGGAGACGGATGAAGAAGGATATTGTTAGGTTTGTGGCTTGGTGTCTCAACTGTCAGCAGGTTAAGTATGAGCATGATAGACCGGGCGGATTGCTTCAGAGGTTAGATATTCCGGATTGGAAGTGGGAGTAGATAACCATGGACTTTGTAGTTGGGCTCCCACGAACTTCGAGGAAGCTCGACGCTATTTGGGTTATTGTGGATCGGCTCACCAAGTCTGCGCATTTCATTCCTGTTGGTACTACCTACACTTCAGAGCAGCTGGCTGAGATTTATATTCGAGAGATTTTTCGCCTGCATGGTGTCCCAGTTTCCATCATTTCTGATAGTGGAATGAGACACTTAGTCTCTTATTTAGAAGGTTAAGTTGGAAAAGTCAACTGGATGTTGACTTATGAGTAAACGATCTCGGATTGAGTTCTTTTGGTTCGGATAGCCCCGTTAGGTGATTTTGAACTTAGGAGCGTGTCTGAAATGTAATTGGAGGTCCGTGATAGAATCAGGCTTGAATTGGCGAAATTGGAAATTTGGTGATTTTCGGTCGGCAGTGGAAAATTTGAAATCTGAATCGGAATGGAAATCCGGGAGTTGAAGTAGATTCTTCGTGTCATTTGTGACGTGTGTGAAAACTTTGAGGTTATTCGGACAAGGTTTGGTAGGTTTCGACATCGGTTGAGGAAGTTTGAGGTTTCAAGTTCATTAAGCTTGAATTGGTGTGCGATTCATATTTTTGTTATTGTTTGATGTGATTCGAGAGTTCGATTCAGTTTGTAAGGTATTTCCGCAGGCCTCGGGTATGTTTCGGTTGAGTTTTAAGCGAGTCGGGGCATTTCCGAAATGCAGGTATGGTTCTGGTGTTTTGAATTTCGCGGACCTTGGCAGAATTTTGCGGACCTCAGCAGAATTTCGCGGACCGCATAATTTTGCCGCAGCCGCACTCCGGGGAAAAGTTCTGCAGATCCGCTGGTCCTACTTTGGAAGCCTATATCTTTGATCTACAAGGTATTTTGAGATAATTCAAATACTAAAGTTTCATTCCTTCGTGTCTAGTTTCCAGAAAAGTAAAAAAGTCATCATTTGGACATCTGTAGAGAAAGTTATGGCCAAAATACTAAAGCTTGACAGTGCAGCCACCAAAAAGTGCGGTCACACCATTTTTTTGCGACCACAGGACCGGGAAGGCGCGGCCGCGCTTGGAATTTCGCGGACCGCATAGTGCGAGTTCAGAGGGTGCACTATATAAACGGGGTTTAGGGCATTATTTCACATTTTTGACCTAGGGAGCTCGGTATGTGGCGATTTTTCGTGGGATTTTCAAGAAATTCATCGGGGTAAGTGATTCTAACTCGAATTTGGTTAATATACATTAATATATCAATGATTTCATAATCTGATTAGTACTTTGAGGTGGAAATTTGGAGAGAATTGTAGAAAGTTCATAAAATGAATTTTTGGCATTAGAATGTCAATTCGAAGTCGGATTTGAGTGAAACTGTAACGACCCAGTCCATCGTTACGCAGTATACACATCTATTCCTTCATTTATGTCTTGTAGTAGCTCGATGAGACTGTTCATGAAGTGTTGGGGTTGGTTGGTTCGGGTTCGGAGTGAAAATAGAGTGGATTGAGACACTTAGTCTCTAACAAGAGCTTTAGAGTTGGAAAAAAAAATCAACCCGGAGTCGACTTATGGGTAAACGACCTCGGAATGTGGATTTATGGTTCGGATAGCTTTGTTAGGTGATTTGGGACTTAGGAGTGTGTTCAGAATATTTTTAGGGTGCCCGGTGTAGAATTAGGCTTGAATTGGCGAAGTTAGTATTTTGGCGAATTCCGGTTGATAGGCGAGATTTTGATCCGAGGGTCGGAATGGGATTCCGAGAGTTGCTGTAGCTTCGTTAGGTCATTTTGGACTTGCCCGCAAAATTTCAGGTCATTCGGAGATGATTTGGTTGGGTTTTTGATCAAATGCGAGTTTCGGAAGTTTTTGGAAATCATAGGCTTGAATCCGATGTAATTTTGGTGCTTTGATGTTAGTTTTGATGTTTTTAGAGTGCAAATAAGTTTGAATGATGTTATGGGATATGTTGGTAAGTTTGGTTGGGGTCCCGAGGGGCTCGGGTTTGATTTCAAACGTTAAACGGAGAAATTGGGACTTGAAATGCAGCTGAAGCTGCTACTGCTGGTGTGATCGCACCTGCGATGCTTGGGCCGCAGTTGTGGACATCGCAGGCGCGGGAGTGAAGGCGCAGGGGTGGAAATTCATCACAAGGGCGGAAGGAAGATCGCACCTGCGAGGTCGCAGGTGCGGGGGATGGGTTCGCAGGCGCGGGCTCTGAGTGTTAAGTGAAGGATCGCAAGCGCGGTCAATGTGTCGCCCCTGCGGGCCCGCCGTTGCGGTAAAGCGATCGCAGGCGCGGAGCCTGGGCGTTTAAGTGACTTCCGCAAGTGCGGTTAAAATGTCGCGCCTGCGGAGTCGCAGGTGCGAGAAATACACCGTTGTTGCGGAAATGCCTGTGCAGAACTATAAAAAGGCAGCCTTTGCGAAATTTGTCCTCTTTCACCATTTTTACACACGGGTTGGAGGTTTTGAAGGGATTTTGAAGAGGGATATCGTTGTTTCTTCAAAGAGGTAAGTTTCTTGGACTCAAAACTCATTATATTGTGCATCAAGAACGATTTTAGGTTGAAATCATGGGTAAAAACAGTAGAAAAATGGTGGTTAGGGCTTGGGTTTAAGAGAGGAAGAATGGGAGAATTGGAGGACATTTGAGGTCCGATTTTTGTGTTATTGGTATGGTCAGACTCGGGAAGGGACAAGGGACCTAGTGTTGTGAAAATTTCTGACTTTCGAGACATGGGCCCGAGGGCCGGGTTTTGACCGAATTCGGGATATGAGTGTCGGTTGATTTGTTGTGGCCCGGCTTATCCCCAGGCACGGTTTAACTGTTATTCCATCATGATATCGGTACTGTGAACGCTATTAATGCGTAGAAACTAAAAGTAACATAACAAGTATAAATGATAAGACTTCATGTCTATATGTGGAGACCGGAAAGGGTCCGTTACTGTTATTTCTATTGTGAACTTTACTTGTGCATACTCAGTCCTGTTATTATACACGTATTCGTATTTCAGTCTCAGAATTCATTTATTTATCATGCATTGCCATTGTTTGGGCTGTTACATAATGAGAGTATTGTGAGGAGACTGGTAATTCTGACTGAGTATGGGCCTAGAGCCAAATCTTGAGATGATATACCCTTCGTGGGATTGATATATATATATAGCGCTTGGGCCATATCCTTGGCGGCCCCTCCGGAGTCTTTACACCCCCAGTGAGCGCACAGATATTGAGGGATGGATTTCCCTGGACATGGATTTGTCCGAGATATGACATATAGAGGGATGGATTTCCCTGGCACAGATACTGTTTATGAGATATGGAGGGATGGATTTCCCTGGTACAGATTATGGATGAGTATGATATCCCGGAGATGGATTTCTCCGAAAGGCTGAATTGGCCTGCTCCCTCGGTACTTAGTGACTGAGTCACCACGTAGTACATGTTACGGGATGGATTTCCCTAGGGCAATGGCCAATTATGTGTACCGAGAGGACTACCTGTGAGAGTTGCATAATACATACATGGCATTTAATTGTTATTTACGGATATTGTCACTGATATACTCGGTTATTCCTGAAATATTCATTATTTGAACTATGATTTACGGAGGTTGAGTTCGTCACTACCTCCTCAGACCGTAGGTTGTTTTCGTTACTTACCTGCACACTGTGTGTGCAGATCCAGGTGCACCGAGATTTGACGCGGAGCTGAGGTAGCAGCCATTCTCTCAGAGTCGACGAGGTAGCAGCTGGCGTTCGCTGTCCCGTCCCTCATTTCTCTATTCTCCCTTCTGTATTGGAACTTTGAAACTTAAAACTTCAGTTTTATTATTCTCAGTTGTATTGATGTTAGTAGCTCATGACTGCGTGACTCCAGATCCTAGGGTGATTGTTGGAGNAGTTTTATTATTCTCAGTTGTATTGATGTTAGTAGCTCATGACTGCGTGACTCCAGATCCTAGGGTGACTGTTGGAGTTTATTTCTTTGTTAGACGGTTTAAATGATTTAAAATGTCAGTATTTCTATAAATTGAGCTAATGATGAGTAAATTTCTCTAGTAAATGAATTGAGTTTTGTTTTAACGGTTGGCTAGCCTGGTTCCACGACGGGCGCCATCACAACCCGGAAACGGGTCATGACAGAAACCAGTATGGTTGGACTCGTGAGTGAATGTGTGTTCGGAATTTGTGACTTTTACCCAATTCCGAGTCGTGGGTCCGGGGGGCGGGTTTTAGCCAATTTTGGGTTTTGGCCTAATTTTATAGTTTTTCTTATGGAATTCGTTTCCTTAGCATATGTTGATGGTATTGTATTGGTTGTGAATAGATTCGGAGCTTTTGGAGACCGAGTCGAGGGGCAAGAGCATCCCGAAGTAGGATTTCTATGTTGTTAAGTTAAGTAACAATTTTAAATCTGGTTTTGGGGGTACAAACCCGGAGATTTGATATCATGTGACTGTTAAGAGGTGACACCCATGCTAGGTGACGGGCGTATGGGTGTTCGTCGTGAGGGATTGAGACTTGGTCCGTCCCGTGAGGCTGTGAAGCTTAATAGCCTTTATTTGTGTTTATGTGCTTTCCTGTATGCTAGAACTTGGTTGCCTTCATGTTAGAGATCATGCTTAGGATTTATCCCTACTCACAGTAGTTATACTCAGTCATAGTGATTTTGTACATGTTTACCTTAGTCTCCATTATCTTCTTGTTGAATACATTGTAATACTTTGATATGGATTGCTTTCCTTTATTTATTGCAAACTGTGAGGCTAGAGAGGTACATGGTTGAGTGAGGTCGAGGGCCCGTTATGAGATATTGTAATGTAGCATGTGAGTTGTCCAGGCGGATACATATTGATACAATAGCACGTGAGTTGTCCGTGCGGATTCAGATATGATATGATAGCACGTGAGTTGTCCGTGCAACACGTGAGTGGTCCGTGCAAATTAGCGTTTGGGTTGTAGGAGCCCCTCCGCAGTCTGAACACCCCCAGTGAGCACAGGTACCTATTGAGAGTGTGCATTGAGGGCTGAGGGATTGAGTGACAGTGCTTGTGAGGTTTCATCTATTTTTGTTGTTATTGCATTTATCTGCTATTTGCCTTGTAGTAGGTTATAATTTATGAAATTGGTCTTTTACTCCTGTTTATCCTTAACTATGAAAAATTATTAATAGAATTGTTCCGTTTAGCTCGTCACTACTACTCAATTCCTCAGTTATTGATGTTACTTGTTGAGTTGTTGTACTCATACTACACCATGCACTTCATGTGCAGATTCAGGTGTGTTTGAGCGCAGCGATTGTTGAGTTCATGCCATCAGAGTTTCAGAGACTGCAAGGTAGCTGCCAGCGTCCGCAGGACCTTGTTGCTCCTTCTATTTCTCCTTCTTGGTTGTATTAACATTAGACAGTTGATGTAATAGTTTAAGTACTTAGACACTCATGACTTAGTGACATCCTGATGTTTGGGGCTCGTTTTCCCTACTTCACTTTCAAATTTGAATTTAGTTTTGACTTTTATGGGAATTTCTAATGTTGAAAATCTTTACTTAACTCATATAATTCAATTGGTAGTATTTTTGGGATAAATAGGCCTGCCTGGTATCACGATAGGAGTCATCACGGCAGGGTATAGATTTGGGCCGTGACACCTGTGATCCCAAATAAAAGAAAAATTAACACCGGTTGACAACATACAATAAGAATTGGTAAACTTTTCGCCTTAGATTATGTTTGATAAAGGCATGCTAAAAAATATTACATTGTGTAATTAAATCAAAAAAAAAAAAAAAAAAACTACTTTCATATTTATTCTCTCTCCTCATAACCCTTCCCTATTTCTCGTTTTATCTCCATTTCCTTCTCTCTTTCCATATTTCTTCTTTTGCCTTTCCCCTCTCTCTCTAGAAAAATCAATTGAAGATTGATTGTTAACTTTTAAATTTTCCGGTTGGGGCACGCTAAACAATCAATTGAAGTCCTAAAGCTAACAACAAACATTCTTATGACGTGAAATCTCATGCCCCCTTTTGATTTTGATTCATATTATTAAAAACAATGAAATTTGTACCTCTCTTGTTTCAATTTATTGAAAAATAATTTTAACTCTCATTTTGTATATCAATGTATCTCTAGCATATATATACACAACAAATGATGTGTTATATATATATATATATATATTAATAAAAAAAGAACAAAAATAAAGTTTTGATATACAAAAAAACTTTATTATACATTTCCAATACACAAAGAAGGAATATAAAGTTATAATATACATTTGATATACATGTTATTATTTTGATATATATTTATTGGCTACTTGATGCCAATAAATAAAAAACTAGCTTATCCACGTGGCGACTACAGATTTGTTACTTTCATAGCACATCGATTACTATCCGAGTTATTATCTCCTCTCAGATCTCCGTTGTTAACTTAATCTCCACTGTTAACTTAGTCGTCAAATGAACTTCTTAAAAATGAATTTTCTTATTGGGAGTTGGATGTAATAGGACAGCAAAAGCTAGCTCTTGAAAGCAGTGCGAGTTAGGCCCGAAATAAATAAATGAAATTTGTTTTCACACAGTGTAGGAGGCAAGAAATGAAATAGAAGAATTCTATTCCCACTTGAAAAGGGACTAGGAGTCACCTTCTTTGAGTAATATTCTATTTTTCTGGGAGAGGAATGACCAAAAGTAGCCCTGACTTGAACGAGTACATCCAACCTTTCGTCTTGATTTATAATCAAGAAAGACGGGATCAAAGGCAGTTCCAAAAAGGAGTTTCCTAATTTCAACTTGATAAAGTACAGTCTCTATGCTAGTTGTAAGGTTAGGAAAGACCAAGAACAAAGTCATACTATGTCCTCGGAAGAAAGTAGTGATGATTGTCGTGAATGTTGCTCTCGAGGACATGTACAAGAAGGACTTTGTATAGCCGGTGCTGTTGTTTCCTGCTCGTAGGGTCGTCCCCCACTCCCTTCTCGGGGCGCTAAGGGACTTTTATTTTTGGAACAGATGACAGTGTTTAAATAATTCTCTGAACACGAAAGTGTGCAGTTCCTCCCCTTCTCCCATGTTGAGTCATAGGCAGCGCGGAAAGCACAGACGAGCCACATCCAAGGAAACTTGCACGTGTGATTCTGGCCGGGGATGTCCAAGATAAAAGGAACGAGGATAAGAACCGAGGAGGCGAGTGTTCTCGAAGAGAAAACCGTGATGGAAGATGCGTGAGGAGAATGCTAAACTGGGTTGGATAATGAATTTTTTTAAAACGGGTCAAATATGAATAAGAATCATATTATTCACTTAGGGGTCGTTTGGTCCATGGGATAAGAATAAAAAATTTGGGATAAATTTGGGATTAACTTTATCCCATATTTGGTTTGGGATATTAACTAATCCCGGAATAACTTTTTATACTAATATGGTGTGATTAGTTATCCCACATAGAAGGTGGAATAACTAATCTGATGGGATATCCTCTGTTGGACAAAACGACCAGTTAGAAAACTCATAACCACTGGGTAACCAATGGATAACCGTTGAGTTTAACTTTTATATTTGCAAAGACTTAAACTAGTAGTAGTACGTGCGTGATGCGCAAACAAAATATTAAATTATAATTTGAGTTATTTGGATTAAATGCAAATTACCTTAAAAATGAAACCTTCCAGATAACATATTTTCTTTTTTTATATATGTAACAATCCAACCCTTGATTTTAGTACTTGCATTTTATTTTGTTGTCAATATTAATGTCACGACCCCAAATTCTAACAAGCCGTGATGGCGCCTATCGTGGAACTAGGCTAGCCAACCATCACTTTACTACGCATTTATTCAATTATAACAGTTCACAATATAACAATAAGCATGCAGCCATAGCACAATTAATATAATTATGTCTTAGCGTCCCCATAATATTCTAAACAACCTCCCAGAACTGGAGTTAATAGTCATGAGCATCTACGAATAAATAAATCTAACTCTGCTAAAACTATAATATATGTCTCTGAATCAAATACTAAAGCTAAATAGGGAAGGGAAATGGAGAAGTTGTGGACGCTGGACATCTACCTTGAAATCCCGTGAAATACTGCTATCGAATCTGCGTCAGCTACTGCTGCGAACTAGTACCTGGATCTGTGCACAGAGGCACAGGGAGTCTTTATGAGTACGCCAACTCAGTAGTAATGAAAATAAATCACAGTCTGAGTAATATAAACACACAGAACATGTACACAATTCCACAAACCAGTAAAACACCAAGTCACCACGTAATATTCATCAAATAATGAGTTCGAAATCAGTTTTCAGAAATCCTTTGAAAACAAGTACAATATCAGTATATCTCAGTAAAAACTAGTTTGAAAACGAAGTAAATCATAGTTCGAAAACTCAGTAAAAAGCTTCATAAACTGCCCTCGGGCCATAATCATTTCTCGTAACAATTTCTTTCAGTATCAGCTCATCAGGCAACCTCACAATCACTCTGCCCATCAGGTAACCTCACAATCACTCTGCCATCAGGAAACCTCACAATCACTCTTCATAAGCCCCGTGGGCATCACTCAATCGGTATCGGCGCTCACTGGGGGGGTGTTACAGACTCCGGAGGGGCTCCTACAGCCCAAGCGC
>ML285192.1:0-44170 GCA_005239495.1 Nicotiana undulata
GAGTTGAGAAACGGTACTGAGTACTGGAAAGCGAACAATTGATACAATAAGATAATACATTTCCGATAATGAGAAAGGGAACAAGTGATACCTATGACCAATTTAGAAAGAAAGGTTATGTTAAGATGAGCTACATGTTTGTTGATTACATGTCCTTACTTGATGTATTTTCTCACATGATTTACTGCTCAGCATGTACTTTATTTATATATTTATGTACTGGACCTTAGTGAGTATGTATTCTACCTCTCGTCACTACTCTTTACGAGTTTAGACGGGATACTCACTGGGTACATATTNGGCTTGCTTCTACGGCCTTACCCCATACCGTTGATTATATTCCGCACTATTATTTGTTATAGCTGTACGTTGGCTTGCCTAACCTCGCCGTTAGGTTCCATCACGACCTGGACCGGTTTTGGGTCGTGACACCCAGGCTCCGCGATCGCGACCATGGCTCTGCGTTCACGTAGGGTAAAATTCTGCCCCTGCCCATTTGCACATCACGATCGCGTGAATTGCATCGCGATCGCGAAGGTCAAAGACGTGGACACCAGAAACCAGCATTTGACACCAGATTTTTACTAAGTTTAACACCCGACACCTACCCGAAACTCACCCGAGCCCTTGGGGCTCAAAATCAAATATGCACACAACCTCAAAAATATCCTATGGACTTATTCGTGCGATCAAATCACCAAAATAACATCTTAAACATCGAGTTAAACCCAAAAATCAATGAAATTTCTCAAAACTTCTTTAAACATCAATTTTTGCATTTAAGGTCCGAATCACGTCAAATGAAGTTTGTTTCTTACCAAACTTTACAGATATGACACAAATATTATATCGAACCTGTACTGGGCTCCGAAACCAAGATACGAGCCCGATACCATAGGTTTCACATGTAATTTCATTTTCAAAATCTCTTATATTTTTCAGAAAATAATTTCTTTTAAAAATTTATTTCTCGGACTTGGGACCTCGGAATTCGATTCCGGGCATACGCCCAAGTCCCATATTTCCCTACGGACCGTCAAATCACGGGTCCGGGTCCGTTTACCAAAACTGTTGACCAAAGTCAACTTTAGTCAAATTTCAACATAAAATTATCATTTTTATCAGTTTTTCACATAACGGCTTCCTGGTTACACGCCCGGGATGCACACGCACATCGAGGTGAGATAGAAGGATGTTTTCACGATCTCAAAATACGAAATTAGCCAGAAATACACGGGATGACCTTTTGAGTCATCACAATAATAAATAGTAAATTGTAAAAGTCCTGTTTAATTGGAGGACTGGGAAAAGTAGTAATCGCACAACTAATGCAACATTTGATCGGTTATAGAAGAAATAATGTCTCACATAACGAATACCACATTTGCTTGGTGGTATTAAATAAAAAGTCATTAAGTTATGAAAAGAATCAATATATGCTATTTTATGCGTGATAGGATGAAGAATATTATATACACATTACACACTTATAAAGTATTTAATTAATACAAATATACCCTTAAAATAGATAATCCGTACATAACATTTCATGCATTATTATTGAAGCATATCAATTTGTACATTATTATTCATCAAATAAATGATAATTGCATTATAATTTTTGCATAATTAGCATATACAAAAATATACTAATTGTTTTGCTCCCCCAAATAAAAAGAAGAAGAGTATTTAACTTCTTAAGTTGCCACGAATATCAATCGTATCATTGGAATTCTTAACCCTCCATTATAATAGCTTGCTCTTTAGTGCAACCTTAATCATTGAGCTTTTACCATAACTTGTGAACTAGATTTTTACAAATGCTGGCTTTAATTGCCACTAAGATTGAGCCATGCATTAGATTATTCATGCATATTTTGTTTTTTTATATTTGATTCCTTATCTCCAACAATCTCCCATAACACTTGCAGTTGTCCGTAAACATTTTATTTTGTAGTTCTGTTTTCGCATGATATCAGAACCTCTAGGATCCTAGATGATTTTTAAGGTTCTTTTTACTCCGCTATATTTTTCAGGCATCCAACTATAGGACCTTAGGTCTCGCGATGGCTATGACTCCAGTAAAATTAATGGTATAATTTCTAATTAGCAAGTGCTTCGAAATATATTTGTATAGAGTAAAATCGGTTCATATTAAATGCTTTGTATAATAGACTGACAAATGGAACCAGAGACGAATGAAAAGCGAGACAGAGAATGCAGCAATCTCAGTTGTCCCCGGAGGAATGTTGCTCATAAAGACAAATAAATACCTGTCACCCTCTGACATTCAATGAAGAGTATCTATAGCATTAAGTACATATGCCGTTACAAAAAATATGGCATTCTTTGCTTGCCGTTACACATTTTTCAATGGCCCCCATAATTGTCATTTAAGAAGGGTTTGATCCTAGGACCTTGTTCCCTAGATGAACTATAAATAGTGAGTTCAACAATCATTGTAGGGACATGAATTTTCTGACAAACTTATGCTATTTACTGTTAAAAGCTCAATAACATTTTATTTTCTTGCTTCTTAATATCATTATTACTGCCTTCGGAAGCTCTGCTCCCGGAACCAAGCTCTCTACTGTCTTATCTCGATTTCAATGCTAAGTCTTACATTCTTATATAATCTATTTATCATTTTGAGATCAAATCAATTCACTAGTTTATAAACCATGTATAAATTCAACTCTACCGTTTTACGGGTAAACAGTTTGGCACCCAGCGTGGGGCTTAGACGGTTGCATAATTGAGTTAATCCTTGCATCTATTACTAACCTATTTGATTCTTTTTTCTTGGCAAAACTTCATAAAAATAGCATATAACGATGTCAACGTTGCACACAACATTGAGGCCCAAGGAAATAAACCTCAGCACAAAGACTCAATCAATGATACCCGCAACGAGGGGGATGAGGCCACACTGGTCCATGGAGGGAAATATCCACGACATGTTCGAGAGGAAACTCTTGATGATGTTGAAGACGAGCACGTCGCTGAAACATTAAGAATCCTGAGGGAGAAACAAAAAGCTATTACGGGTCACCTTTTATGACAAGATCAGGTCATGACGGAGTTGAGGCAGGCGTTGTCGGGTGCTTCCAACAACGTGAATGGATGATGACCAGTTCCTCCCGATGCTCCCGCGAACCAAACAACACAGAGGGTTAACAACAATACCCTGAGGGACGAAGTCGGCTTTGACAGGGCCGGGGAGAACGGTAAAGGATCCAGTAACAACAATGAGAATGATCCCTTTAAAATCGAGCTCATGCGGTTTATGAGGGAAATAAACTCCCGAATGGATCATATTCCGGGTGCACCTCCAGTAGTTAAAGGACTGGATTCAAATAAATACACCAAGTTGCCGTTCAAACCAAGCGCGGCACCAGGGTTGATCCCGAAGCGGTTCAAGATGCCAGATGTGTCGAAATATGATGGGACTTCGGATCCTATATAACACATCACCACCTATACATCGGCGGTGAAGGGGAACGACTTAGCTCCATAAGAGATTGAATCAGTCTTACTAAAGAAATTCAGGGAGACCCTCACAAAAGGGGCCCTGACATGGTATTTTCTTTTCCCGAGCATTCAATCGATTCCTTAGAGATGCTCATTTTTTTATCAAGCCCTATGCCGGGGCCAGAAAGGTACAGGCTCGAAAGGCAAACATATCCAGAATTTCACAAGGAGAGTCTGAATTGCTGCTGGAGTTCATAACCATATTCCAGAAAGAAAGGATACTGCTACCAGTCGTACCAGGCGAATGGGCAGCTGAAGCATTTACTAAAGTGATGAATTCGAGAAGTTCTGACGCTTCTCGCAAATTGAAAGAAAGTCTGCTCGAGTTCTGGGAAACAACATGGGCGGATGTTCACAACCAGTACGAGTCGAAGATAAGAATTAAGGATGACCAATCCAATTTTCCGCTATCAACCAAGAGTCCGGATCGGAAGAGTAACAAGGAGAAATCAAAGGATGATTTTGACACCGATCGACGGTCTTCTAGAGGTTATTTTTGCCTATGAAAGGGACGAAGAACGCGGAAGAGGTTTCTGGTCGGCGAATAGATTTGTTACTGATAGAAGAGTTGATCGCAGACGAAATAACAGATCGTTGCAAGACAAGGAGATATCAGGCTCTCGAGACTCCTCCTACCTCAGGCTATCCGAATACAACTTCAATGTCAGTGTAGTGGAATTAGTGTCGGCTATGAGGAACATTAAGGAAGCAAGGTTTCTGAGGCCAATGGGATCCGGTCCAATTCAGAGGGAGCCTAATTTATGGTGTGAATACCATGGGACCAACGGCCGCCGGACTGGGAATGCCGACATTTACGCGAGGAGGTGGCAACATTGCTGAAAAATGGCAATCTCGGAGAATTCTTAAGAGATTGGGCTAAGTACAACTACGGCCGCAACCGGGATAAAATGGAGCCCTTGAAAGCCGGAGAAGATCCCCCTCGTGTGAAGATCAACATGATTTTAAGGGGAAACGAGATTAATGGTGTAACTTTCTCGACATCAAAAAAGATGAAGGTTCAGGGGGAACGAGATTAATGGTATGACTTAGATAAAAATTTCATGCATGATTCGATTTGAAAGAACAAAAGAGGAACTAGACGATTTGAAATTTCGTCTTTGAGTCTAGGGTTTCATATTTGGGGATTTCGAGTTTTGACAATGAAATAGGAAATAACCAGGCAAGATTCACGGTCATAGGAGCAGACTGAGTGTTTGGGGTCTGATTTTTGTGACCTTGCACCGATTTGTGCAAAGTTCCATGATTGATGGAGGTTGAAGGGATGAGAGAAAATAGAGAGTTTTGGGAAAGAGAGGCGGCTGGTCTTAGGAGGAAATGATTAGGGTTGGGGGGAGAGGTGTCTCCAGGTTTAAAATGGGAGATGGAACGGGAGCCGTTGGATCATTTGATCAACGACTCCAATTATTTTGAGAGTTAGGCGTTCAAAATTATTTTATGGAGACAATTTGATGGCCCTTGGATTCTTGTGATCCAACAGTGGAGATAAAACAAAATAGGATTTCAAAATAAAATAGAAAAATGAGATTAATTCTGTTTCGTTGATGATATGAATCAACGGCCAGAATGGGCTGTATTTGTTATGTGAGGGAATGTGAAGAGCAACGTGGCATGGATTGCCAAAGTGGAAAGAGGGGGTGCGCTTGGACTAGGTCAGATGGGATTGGGTTTGGGTATTGGACTGGTTTAGATTTAAAGAGTGGTCAATTTGTGTTTAATTGTGTAACGACCTTGTCGGTCGTTTTGAGACTTAGCGCCTCGATCCCCTAATAACTACTTTCCCCACATTTGTTTCTGCTTTTGGGACTTGCGTAATGATTAGTTGTGGATTTCGGAGAGTTTTGGGACACATAGTCCCTAATTATGAGTTTAAGCCTTAGAAATCGGACCATAGTCGGAACTGTGTGAATACGGATCTGAAATGGAATTCCGTCGACTCTGTTATCTCTGTTGAGTGATTTTGGGGTTAGGAGCGCGTCCGGAATGTGTTTCGAGGTCCGTAATAGATTTAGACTTAAATTGACGAAAGTTAAAATTTCGGCAATTTCGGCTGATAGGTGAAATTTTGATATCGGACTCGGAATGGAATTCTGGAAGTGGTTGTAGGTTCGTAGTGTCATTTGTGACATGTGTGTCAAATTTGAGGTCATTCGGACTAGTTTTGACGTGTTTCGACATCGTTTGTGGATTTTGAAAAAATACTAAGTTCTTAGGCTTGAATTCATGTGTAATTATTGTTTTTGGTGTTGTGTGAGGTGGTTTGAAGGATCGACTAAATTCGAATGAGGTATTAGGACTGGTTGGTAGGTTTGGTTGAGGTCCCGGGGGCCTCGGGTGTGTTTCGGATGCTCAACGGGCTAATTTTGGACTTAGAGGATATCAGATTTTTGTTGGTTTGCTGGTGTGAGTGCAGCATGTTCTTCTTCATCGCGATTGCGTGAGGGAGTCTGTGATTGCGTAGAACAAATTTGGGGACAACTGTATTAATGAAGTGCGATCGCATAGTTTGGGACGCGATCGCGTAGAGAAGGCAGACTGTGCATTGCGAACGCGTGGCCAGACCGTGTTTGCGTAGGAGAAACAGGCGGTTCAGGGAAGCTGTGTGTTAACGCTTCGAGTTCGTGTGGGAACAGATGTGGTCATGTAAGCCAGTGGAATTAGAGCATCGCGATCGCGTGGGTAAGTACGCATTCGCGTAGAGTAAAATAATAAGGCAACAAAGCTTGTTCTTCGCGATCGCGATTAAGAAAAATCTTGGCAGAATTAAAATACCCAAAATCGAGGGTTTAAGCCATTTTTCAAAATTTGAAGTTGAGAGCTCTGGATTAGGCGATTCTTGGAGAGATTTTCACTTGGGTGTTTTGGGTAAGTGATTCTTACTCGGTTTTGATTAATTCCTGCTAACCCTTGCTTAATTTTATCATTTAATTTCGAGTGTGGGTGAAAATTTGGGAAAATTTAAGAAAAGTTACTAGACCGAGTTTTTGGGTTTTTATCGAGATTTTGGTATCAGATTTGAGTAATTTTGGTATGGATAGACTCGTGAGTGAATGGGTGTTCAGAATTTATAATTTTTACCCGAATTTGAGACGTGGGCCCGGGGGACTTTTTGGGACGATTTTTCCTAATTTTGCGTATTAGCTTCGAATTAATTAGTTAGATTAATTTCTTGAAGTTATATTTACATTATGCAATTGAAATGAATAGATTTGTGCCATTTGGAGTCGGATACTCGTGACAAGATTTCTAGTGGATTTGAGCAGTCGAGGTAAGTGGCTTGCCTAACTCTGTGTTGGGGACTTCCCCTTACGATGTTTTGACATTACTTGTTATGTGGGAGTCGTGTACGTGAGGTGACGAGTACGTACACGGGCCATTATTGCAAAAATCCCATTTTTCCTTCGAAAAATATAAATTATTTTTCTCCTATTATATTGCTTTAATGTGTTAAATTGTTTAACTTAGATTAGGAAAAGCATGCCTACCTGTTTATTATTAAATTATCTATCTGATACTCTGTGTGCCCATGCTTAGTTAACTTATTGCTTTTCCCTACCTATGATTGGGTGAACTGTTTAAATTAATGCCTTATATGTCATTCATTTCGCATCACATATTTAAATTGGGACTACAGACGTATTCCGGGAGATCCCCTTATACTGTATATTTAAATTGGAACTACGGACGTATTCCGGGAGATCCTCATGTATTGCATATTTAAATTTGGATTATGGACGTATTCTGGGAGATCTCCCTGTACTGCATATTTAAATTGGGACTACGGACGTATTCCGGGAGATCCCCCAACACTGCATATTTATTTTGGGACTATGGACGTATTATGGGAGATCCCCTTGTATTTCATAATCATTTGGAACTACGGGACGGCATCCCGAGAGATTCCTCTTGTGATACATTGTTCCAAGCTGAGGGCTCTCTTTACTGTTATGTTTTAGAATATCTTTCTTTAACTGTTAAATGTAGAAATTTCCTATCTTTCCTACTGTTTTAAATTGATTTATATAAAAATCCAGTAGAGCCTTAACCTGACCTCGTCACTACCTGACTGGGGTTAAGCTTGGCACTTACTGGGTACCAAATGTGGTGTACTCATGCCCTTTCCTGCACATGTTTTTCGGTGCAGATCTAGGTACGAGTTATCAGTCGCGTGACTAGTGGTTGTTGCTGTTCCAGGAGACCACAAGGTATTTCTCCGCGTCCGCAGGATCCTCCGATTTTCGATTCTTCCTTACAGAGATTTTTCTTATGTTCTTTCAAGTTGTTTAGAGCTACAGTAGTGTAGGAGCTTGTGACTATATTGTGACAATCCGGGTCTTTGGGGTATATATTTGTACATGCTGAGCGACATCATTATGATTATTTAAATTTTATCTTTTCTGTCTTTATTTATTGCATTTTTAATTAAGTTTTATCCGCAATTTAGGCTTACCTAGTCGTAGAGACTAGGTGCCGTCACGATACCTTTCGGAGGATAAATCGAGGCGTGACAAATTGTCTAATTGCAATTGTAGCCATTTCAGTCTTTAACCTTCTAAAGATTAATTTAATTAAACTTAATTTATTTCCAACAAGAATTTAGTAAAACTAGAAATATCAAATATACTATTAATTATTGTAATTAGTTATTTATAAAATACTTTGTTTTCTAAATTACAACACTAATTTGAACTTATTAACATAATAATCTAATTAAAATTTTAATAAGCAATTTGTTAAATTAATTATAAAAAACTATATGGCACATTTAAATAATTATTTTAATAGTATTAAAATAGAACGATATTTGTAATTCCATAATACTAATACTAAATGATTAATTTCAAAACTAATACTTAATTAATTTGCAGAAGTAGGTATTTATTGATAGAAAATACTTTCAAAATATTTATTGTATATTATTAAGAATAAGTAAATTAATTTTAAAATGAAGGGTCAAAACTGGCCGTCATAACTGCCCCTCTTTGACCGGAGACGATAAAAGAGTTTTCAGGCAAAGAAATTGAACCAAAGCCCCCGACTTTAGGCATGCAGCAGGAGTGGCATGAAGATTATGAGATGTAGGATTGGGAGTTAAAGGAGATTCTAAGAAGATTTTGAGAAGAATTTCATTGGGGCCGAATTCTCGCTTTAAATTGCTTACATACCCCCGGCTTAAGGAGGATCAGACCTCATATAGTTCTGAAGTGAAGAGTTTTTGAGGAAGCGATGCTCGCAGGAATTGCCCCAGTATTGTATTACGAATATACGACGAGACAGAGGATTGGGCACTCATGATAGCTTGAATTTTGCGGCTTGATTTGAAGGATTTGAAAATTTTGAGTTCCACTGATCGTTTTGTGCTTGAACTTGGATCCTTGGCACGCTAATGAGTTTGATGTCCCTCATAACATTGTAGTTTGGCCTCTTGAATGACCCTTAAAGATGGTATTTGTACCTCTGTGGGCATCACAACTTCAGTGCCATATACTAACATGCACGGCGTTGCCCTAGTGGATGTTCTCATGGTGGTCAAATAACCCAGTAAGGCAAAAGATAGTTTCTCGTGCCATTGCCTGTGATTGTCCACTATCTTTCATAGAATCCTCTTGATATTCTTGTTTCCTGCCTCGACTACCCAATTCATTTGTGGTTCGTAGGCTGTGGAATTGCAGTGGACGATTCTTAACTTCTTGCAGATTTCTCTCATGAGGTCGCTATTGAGGTTAGCGGCATTGTTAGTGATGATAGACTCCGGTATTCCAAACCTGTAGATGATGTTGTTCTGGACAAAATCTGCCACCACCTTCTTTGTGACGGCCTTGTAAGTAGATGCTTCGACCCATTTAGTAAAGTAGTCAATAGCTACTAAGATGAAGTGATTCCCATTTGATGTGGCGGACTCTATAGGTCCAATCACGTCCATTACCCAAGGGAAAATGACTAGGGATAACCCATATCATTCAACCCGTTCGGTAAAACCCGGATGAAATCCCCGTGAATCTGGCGCTGGTGACACTTCTGTACGTAACAGATAGTGTCAGTTTCCATAGTCATCCAAAAGTATACAGCTCTCAAGATCTTCTTGGCTAATGTGAACCCATTCATGTGGGGTCCACATGTTCCTGCATGTATTTCCTCCAATAACTCGGTTTCCTCGACCGCATCTACACATCTCAACAAACCTAAATGGCTCGCTTTGACCATTAGTAGCATCTTTCGGGTATTCTCTTGTTATAAGGAATTTTTTGATGTCGTGATACCATGGATTACCATCTGGCTCTTCATGTACATGGAAGAAATAGGCATGTTGATCCATGATTTCTATCTCGATAGGGTCGATGTAGTTCTTGTCTAGATGCTGGATCATAGATGATAAAGTTGCAAGGGCATCGACGAACTCGTCCTGAATCTTGGGGACGTTCTTGAACTCAATCTTTGTGAACTTCTTGCATAGCTCCTTCACGCACTGCAGGTACAGAAGTATCTTGACATTTTTGGTGGACCATTACCCTTGGACTTGGTGTATCAACAGATCGGAATCTTCTATGACCAAGAGTTCTTTGACGTTCATGTCGACTGCAATTCTGATCCTAAGGATGCACGCTTCGTATTCAGTCATATTATTGGTACAAGGGAATCTTTTCTTTGCCGATGTTGTATAGTGCTGTCCAAATTCCAAAATCAGGACTGCCCTAATTTCGATTCCTTTGAAGTTTGCTGCTTCATCGAAGAACATTCTCCATCCAGGGTAAGATTCTGCAATATCTTTTCCAGCAAATAATACTTCTTCATCGGGAAAATACGTAGTGAGTGACTCGTAATTCCCTTCCACCGTATTCTCTGCGAGGTGGTCGGCTAAAGCTTTCCCCTTGATAGCCTTTTAAGTTATGTACACAATGTCAAATTTGCTGAGGAGAATTTTCCATTTAGCTAGCTTCCGTTAGGCATTGACTTATGTAAGATGTACTTGAGTGGGTCGAGCCGAGATATCGAGTGCGTAGTGTATGCTGACATATAATGCATTAGTTTCTGGGCAGTCCAAGTTAGAGCGCAACAAGTGCATTCTATCAAAGTATATTTGGCTTCGCATGGTGTGAACTTCTTACTTAAGTAGTGGATGGCTTGCTCCTTTCTCCCAGTCTCGTCATGTTGTCCCAACACACAACCGAAGGCGTTATCCAAGATTGACAAATATGGTAATAATGGATTCATGGGTTCGGGGGGAACCAACAATGGTGGATTTGACAGATACTCCTTGATTTTATCGAAGGCTATCAAGCATTCTTCTGTCCATTTTGTGGCAGCATCCTTTTTCAGCAACTTGAAAATGGGTTCATAGATTACCGTGGACTGGGCTATGAAGCGGCTGATGTAATTCCATCTACCCAGGAAATTCATTACATCTTTCTTACTCTTTGGCGACGACAATTCTTGAATGGCCTTGATTTTTGATGGGTCCAATTCTATCTCTTTTGTGCTTACAATGAAGCCCAACAGTTTTCCAGCAGGGACCCTAAACGCGCACTTTGCCGGTTCAACTTCAAACTATACCTTCGCAGGCGTTTGAAAAATTTCCTCAAATCGTCCAAATGCTTTGAACTCTTCCGAGACTTGATGATGACGTCATTCACATACACTTCAATCTCCTTATCATGTCGTGAAAAAGGGTCATCATGACTCTTATATAGGTGGCATCGGCATTCTTGAGACCTAACGCCATGACTCGATAGTAGTAAACTCCCAAAGGTGTGGTGAAGTTTGTCTTCTCCGCATCTTCCTCAGGCATCAATATTTTGTGGTACCCAGCAAAACAATCCATAAACAACTGCAGTTCTTGCTTCGTAGTTGTCGATGAGGATGTGGATATTCAACAGAGGAAAGTCGTCTTTTCGACTAGCATTGTTGAGATTTCGGTAATCCACGCATATTTTGATTTTTTTGTCTTTCTTGGGCACTGGAATGATATTTGCCAACCAACTGGGATAATTTTTTACACTTACCACATTCGCCTCTATCTGCTTGGTCACTTCTTCCTTTATCCTCAGACTTAAATTAGGTTTGAATTTTCTGGATTTCTGCTTGACCGGCGGTCTGGTAGGATTGGTGGGTTGTCGATGCGAGACAATGTCAGTGCTTAATATCGGCATGTCATCATACGACCATGGGAATACATCGATGTATTGTCGGAGTATCTCAACCAGGTTTCCTTCTGCTCGGCTTTTAGGTGAATGTTGATTCTGGTTTCCTTCACATTTTCTTCACTTCCAAGGTTGAACACTTCTGTTTCTTCGAGGTTGGGCTTTTTATGACTCAAGCTATTCGATCTCATGTGGGAGATTGTCTGGCATCATACTCTCATCATACTCCTCGTAATCTAGGTCATTGCGCTCGACGGTTTCATTAATATCACAATCGCGGAATGCGGGTTTTTAGCATTTTGATTACTGAAAAGAAAAGCTAAGTATAAATTAAGCGGTAAATAAAGTTTCAATATTTTGAGAAAATTATTCTTTTTATTTCATCAAAAGAGGAACGTCTTAAGCGTTCAAAAAAGGCAAATGACAAAAAGGTACAGACACGGTGCATGCCTCGATTGACCGTGCACTTTTCAAAAGAAAAGCTTTTACAGTTCCATACTACCAAGACTCCCGGCAAACCAAAGATGGACTTGCGGTCCAATTCCGCACCTCTTCTCCTGGTTCGACATCCCAGATAGTCGGTGTTTTAATGTTAGTCCCTTCAAAACATTCTTCAATCATATTCATGAATAGCTTTCCCATCCCATCGATGATATCATCTTCTGGTACTGCATCCTGACCCGGACTTGAAACATGCGCTGGCACAAACACCTTTTTCCCAGAGCTACTGGTATGAGATTTCCCCACCAAAGGCTGATATCTTATGCCGACCCTTCCTTTCTTCCCATTAGGTTCAATTGGCTCTGTGATCCCATCTGGCCTGGCTCTCAGTCCTGTTCATGGCCTGTATCCATGTTTCATCATTTCCCTCATAACCATCTTGGATCTATACATCGATTGCATTCTCAAGTTTTGTTCAGTCTCTTCCATTTCAGTTGTCTACATGATTTTACTGCATGTAAAGCAACTCCGTCTAGCCCTTAAATTAATGGAACAACATGCTCCAAATAAGCGGAGTGACCCCATTTGTCGTGGACCACGATCTCCTAACATCCCCACTCAAATATCATGCATTAGTGTAAGGTGGATGGAACGGCCCCTTCCATGTGTATCCAGGGCCTTCCCGACAGCAAGTTGTAGAAGAAGAGATATCCATTACTTGAAAAAATATGGGAAATTCGACTGGTCCGATCTGCGAAGCTAAATAAATTTCTCTGATGACATCCTTCTGGGAACCCTCAAAGGCCCTCACTTTCACGTGGCTTTCCTAGACTTCCCTCAAATGAATTCCTAACTCCCATAAGGTAGAGAGCGGACAAATGTTGATTCGTGACCCTCCATCGACCAGCACTCGAGACACCACTTTATCCCCATATTTGACACTGATATGAAGAGCTTTGTTGTGAATTGTGACTTCGATAGGAAGTTCGTCTCTTCTAAAAGTGATCATATGTGCTTCGACTATTTTCCCAATTGTCGTGGCCATCACCTCACTAGTGGTGTTGCTTGGTACACTTACCCCACTTAGTACTTTCAACAGGGAGTCCTTATGACTGTCGGAACTCATTAACAAGTCCATGATTGATATCTGTGCTGGAGTTTTCTTTAGCTGCTCCTCCATGGAGTACTCTTTGGTCGACATTCTCTTCCATAACTCGGCGACTTCTGGGTCTATTATGTTCCTTTTTTGAATTTTCTCCCTTCCCAAGTTTCCTCGATTGGAATCTTCAGGAGCGTAGCATCTCCCAAACCTAGTCATACCATGGGCTACGACAGAGTCTGTCATTTTGGCCTTCCCTTTCTGTTGGTACGTCCATGAGACGGTTTTGTATTCCCCACTCTCTTCGTCCCCTATAGCAACGACAAGTTGTTGCTGATAAGTTTGAATAGTCACTGTAGGTCTCACTTGTATTATAATCATTGGATCCATTTGACGAGGGATCTTGGTGGCTTCTGCATTTTCCTATAGTGAAAATCGTTCCTTTTAGGTCATATTCTTCGTCCAATGCGATCATGTTGACCTCCTGATTTCAATGATTTGGCAGCAGATTATGATTCACATTGGGTGACGCCGGAGTGCACTGAATGGCTCCGCTCTTGATCAGTGTTTCAATCTCATTTTTCAGCTTAAAACAATCTTCAATATCATGCCCAGGTACATTGGAATGGTACACGCACCTTTTAGTTGCATCAAAATACTTGGAGGGATACTCAAGAACCATTCCTTCTACTGGATTTATCAATCCAGCTCTTCTCACTCTCTCGAATAATTGGGCCAGAGGCTCGGCAATCGGGGTATAATTTCTAGGACCCTTATCTTCAAAATTGGGATGAGGGTGTGGTGCATAAGCGGTTCGGTTTTGGTGGTAGTGGTTTGGACAGAAGCATATGGTCATTGTAGGTTCGAGTTGTTGTTGGCTCAAGGAGGGTTGTGTTGTGGTTGAGGATGATAATACGACTGGGTGTTATAGACTTGAGCGTAAGTAGGTGGTGGTGAATGATTGTTTGGGGAATAAAAAGTTTTTCCATGATGTGGGTTGGGTTGATAGTAAGGGACGACTGCAAAGACCTCCTATTTCTTCTTCTTTCCGTTGCTGATTGACCCTGATCGGATCGCCTTGCTGGCTGCTTGCAATGCTACCATGGATTGTACTTTTCCGAATTCTATACCCTCTGTTAATAAATCTCCCATCTTGACCAACTCGGGGAATTTCTGTCCCATCATTTTCTTAAAGTATATTCCTTCCTAGGCTCTGATAAAATACTTTGTTAATTCACTATCGTCAAGCGGAGGTTGCGCCCTGGAGGCTTTTGACCTCCACCGACGTGCATAATCTTGGAATGACTCGGATGGTTTTTCTGTAGGTTCACCAGTGCGAACCTATCGGGAGTGATCTCTGTGTTGAATCGAAAGCGATTCATGATGTCCTCCACCATATCTTTTCAAGTTCTCCAGTTTTGCGGATCCTGTCGAGTATACCAGGTGAGCGTTTCTCCCATCAGACTCCTTATAAATAAATTCATACTTATCTTCTCATTCCTCTCCACTCCGACTAACTTGTCACAATATTCCCTCAAATGCGCGTGGGGATCACCCGTGTATTGATGATATCGAACTTTGAGGCTTATACCCTTCTGGCATATCCACATCCGGATGGATACATAGATCCTCGTAGTCTAAACTTTCACTTCCCTCATGCAACTTGGAGGTTCTTCATTTGTTTTCTCAAGATTTGTAGCTTCTTAGATACTGACTCCTTTTCCTTACGTCAGGCTTCCCTCTCCATCTCGACATATTGGTCAATCTCATAAGTCACCATGATCGTGACAAGCAATTTAAAGGTACGTTCGGAAATGGCATATACAAGGGGAACATATCGCTTATGAGTGGTAAAAGTGACTCCGTCACGAGGAGGGGTGTGAGTTGCGTTGGTGGTGATAGGCGGGTTTTGTGGTGTTTGAATGTACTGTGGTACGTAGGGAGTGTGGATAAATGGGATTTGGTGGGTTTGCGGGGGTTACTGGAGGTATGACTTGAGTGGTAGGGACTGAAGTTGGGGTGTTGTTGTTTTGGCGTGATGTGGAAGGAAAATGGTCAGGAATTGAATCCAATGAAGGAAAACAAGGTGGTTGAGGAAGCATTGTCACGACCAGATGTGCTAGTTCCCTGATATGTTGTACTTCCTCCCTTAGAGAATCCATTTCCTAGGCCATCTTGGGAACATGTTCATTATTCCTGGTATCGTCTTCTCCCCCGACCGTCTCGGGCTGTCGGCTATGACCAGAGCATGTTCAGTCAGGTTTTCTGTAGCTGGCATCTTTCCCTTTGATCTTAGATTGTATGGTGGTTTCGTCAGTTTTGGGTCGACAACCAACTTTCTTTTTCTTTTGGGGTAATAATAAAGCAAAATAAAAAAAAATAATAAAGAAAATAAAAAGAAACATGAGTCAGTTTCTTCATTTATACAAGCAGGAAATCAAACAAAGCAATTAATTCATGTCTTAAGGCTAGCGCATTTTCCTAGAATTCGTGGGGACCTCTCATTGCCGGAGGTAAGCATAAATCGAAGATGTTTGACAAACATTAGACTTGAAACATTTAGATCCGAAGCATGTTTAGGGAGACCCAATGTCTCTTCCTCTCGTTGTGGTTGCGGATCATGTTGTTGATGCCCATAAAGTAGTCAATGGTGGCCTCTCACTGGAAGAAATGTTCTGTAGCCCAGATCTGAAGAAGCAAGTTACAACCCTTAAGGAAATCATACCCTCGTGCACATGCGGACAAATCCCTTATCATCTCAAATAACGGCATCAAAGTAGCTTGAAGGTTTCCATAGAAGGTTGCCAGAACCACGAGTAATAAGTTGATGTTGATCCGACCCTTTCTTGCGAGAAGACCAATAGTCCCAATAGTGCCAATGATAAGGTGATAGGCTTGAGATTTTCCCATGTTGTTTGGTCACACTGAAACTCCCCCAAATACCACTCATAGCTTTCACACTGTCCAAACCTGTCGAACAGCTGGTCGAGGCTCACCCATCCGTCCTCAGTATTTCTCGGATTCGAGTGTTGGCCAGGCCTAAAGCATCCAAGAACCTGTAACTGGCCATAGTAACTGGTAGTATTGGTTTCTTTATGTTGAACGACAACTTCGTGAAACTAGTAACTTCTTCCAATGTCGGTACTAACTCACAGTCGGCGAACTTGAACACCAACTTAGTTGGATCCCAAAACTCTATCAGCAGGCGAGTGAGCACCTTGTCTGCTCAGATGTTTAGCAAAGCGGTTAGTTCCCCCAGGTGTGTTCGAATCTCATCTCCGTGTTCTCGATGAATGTTCTTCCACCACTACTTCAACTTGTGTGGCGCTCCCATCACTATGTTAATCTCAGGGATGTTTTGGTTGATTTCCATTTTCTGAGGTAGGTAAAATAAAGGTGTTTGGTAAGTGTTTGCTTCAGATTTTTAAGTATTTTGTTAGGTTTGTTTGTCTTTCCGAAGAAGTCATGTCATTGGATGCATGACCCGTTGACATTAGGGTGTCTTTCCTAATTGCGTGTCGATGCTAAGGACCGACTCACCTATGGTTTATGTAGTATGGACTATTCTTTCTAGAGTAGAGTGTAACCTATTTTTGAGTTGGACTGAAGGCTGCGAGAAGTTGTGCCAATTGGCCTGACAAAGCCATTCTCTAAAACTAGAGAGTTTGAAAGAAGGTTTGGAGGGGTGTAAAAGACAACCCTCGGGTGCCATTGTGTGTGATACCAAGACTCGATAGAAAGAAATGTGATAAAAGTGTATATAAAGCAGTAACATATAAGAGTGTAGTAATAATAAGCATAAAGAGCAAATAAAGTAGGTAAGCACGTAATTGCAATTTTATCTACAGTTAAGGCTATGTACAAATAAATCTAAATGCCAAATTTGGTCTAAGCATGCTAAGGACAGAACCTAAGTGTGAAATCCCCAGAAGAGTCGCCATGTTGTTGCACCCTATTTTGCACTAGTCAAAACATGATTCAACTTGTGGTTTCTCTGTTGTTTATGAAAGAGAGTCGCTACCTAATATTTAAAGGTATACTAAGGTACCTATTTAATTACTAAGTCATATGCTTTATTAGTCTACTAATCGATGAGATTATGGGTAAGGTTTCTTGTTCTTCTAAGGGGAAGGTGTTAGGCACCTCTTAAAATCTACCTGAGGTAGCTCCATATGACTTAGACTTGATTTGAATTTGTTACTTGCACTATGCCTTAACTAGTTTTAAAAGAGATTACGACTTGCTATGCATTAGGACATAATACTTACGAAAGAAGTGTGTAGTTTAGAAGAGGTATGAATTTATAGAGGAGTCTTGGAAAAATAATGTTAATGTATGTATGCTTGAAAAGAGCTTTTAAAAGAGTATATAGGATATTTGTATCTAAGAAAATATGTGAAAAGAAAAAGCTAAATTAAAACACTTTATTCCTAAAGCATGGAGGTTCATATTACTCTAACGGGATGGAGGTGTTATGGAAGTAAGTCTAAGATATACCTTGGCTTTTAGATATTAGACTGAAGAAAACCATTAGAAAGTCTTTATTTTTTCTGGGCGACAACACCTTATTTTCGAATTGATTTGATTTCCCTTTTGATGATCAGATTTGCGATTTAGTTATGGTTTTCTCTTTTGAAAGAGGAGCTGTTGTCTCTTGCTAAGCTTTTGGGCTTCAAAATCTTTAAGAAAAGTTAGCGAAAACATAATCGAACAACTTATAATTAGTGGATGTAGGATTAGTTCCTAACTAATGCCTTTTTTAATCCTAGGTTCTTTAAGGCTTGCCTAAGTTTTATATGACTTAATATATAAAGTAAAGCATTCAATCCCATATATAGTTGTTGTACACATGTGAGATAAAATAACAACAAGAACGCAACAAAATGCGACAAGGAGTAAGGCTAAAGCAATGAAACAGTAAATAATAAAGGAGTTTAAAGGAGATGATTGAACTCTGTTATTTGGGCTTCAAAAGGCAGGCCTAGCGACACAGGGACGAGCAACAGCTGACTCTGGACCTTTTGAGATATAGCAATACTGGATTTGGGCCCGAGTTCTTTAAAAACTCAACAGGCCCAAACAAATGTCAAGTAAAAAAGAAAAAGATAGAAGGTCATTACATATGTTGTATATTCAATCATGCAGGAATCACATAAGTAAATGATTGGAGCAAAATATAACAACTAACAAGCTCAAACAATATGAGAACTTATACTAATGTGGCGGTTATATTTGGTAAATAATTTACATTAAAAACCTGTCGTTGTCATTAAAACAAAGAGAATAACAAGTGTCAATGAACTAAGGGCTAAGGAGAGAGTTCCACTCAAGGTCGATGCGCCCTTTGAATCCCCCGACACTTCAAGTTCCCGTGTCTCAAGGCCTAGGGCAATGCTTGTGTCAAGGAGAGTAGCCCAACCTAGAGTTAAACTCTACTCCCAAATACCCCTAACTACTAACGACTCATTCCCCCCCATAGTTTTAAGTGCCAATAAGGCTCTCTCAATGTAAACCAACTACCATAATACTCCCTACCACAGAATTATACTTCTTTCTTGGCAAAATAACATAAGGACGCAGAAACAATTTCATTTTTTATAACTATATTTCCAGTACTAAGTGAATGAAACACATATTAAACAAGTCTGAAGGTCAAGTTCTAAACACACATAGAGGCAGGTGCACCATAATGTTACTGCTACATAACCAAACACTTGGGATCACATAATAAGAATAGATAAAGAGCATACAATTCATATATGCAGCAACCTAGAAATACAAATGCTTTTGTCCTAGTAGACTAATCACAGATTGGTTAACTCAGATCTTTCCACTAGCCCACACATAGGTTAGCAGTACTACTTGAAACTCTTTAAAACATCAACAAAGGTTCAGACAAACAATCATAGTTAGCAACCTCTATAGGTGTTATTAAAGATACCAGAATATAATTAGAACTTTTAGCATAACTACATGTGTACAGATTCAAACATGTAATTTCTAAAGGTGCTTAAGAGGATCACAAATTATCAATCTTACTTCCTTTTGGAATTGATGGCAAAACCACATCTTCATAAGAGTACTAACCTTATATTAAAATAGGTAAACTATTATGTCCAAGCAGTAGCAATAAGAAGTTTCTCTTAGGATTTATAGACGAGGTTTAGTTCAAAAATTAGCAGGGAAAAAGAGGACTGAGTGTAGTTTTAATATAATGTATAGGACTATGAAATCATGAAGACAAACAGAGGTACATGTAGCATTTTCATTCAACTACACATAAATACTTCAAATAAGGTGATGATCATACAAAAACAAGGAGAGTTTCACGTATTATGAGACCAAGTCAACAATGTCATAAAGGGGGTTAAAGACAAGGAATATATTGTACCAAACATGTTTAACTCAACTGTATAAACTAAGATTAACATAAATGGTATAGTTATCCTCAGCTTGTAAAACAGTTATCATTCAACTATAGCAAACATGACTATAACCTATTTTATGAAAGATAACTTGATCATAACAGAATATATGCAGAATGGTTACTGATGTTCATAAAAGTTCACCTTAATGAGACTGTTTCAAACATAGAGACTTAGAGATGAAACCAACAGTTTGACACAGACATAAGACTCTCATAATAATGACTTAGAAGCTGCTCTTAGAGTTAGCAAACACTTATACAAAAAAGAGAAAGCATTTAAACACTTAAACTTCACATGCTTCAACTAAGTGATGAAGGATTAAACTACGAGATTTCATTTCTGTTCTATTTAGAATTATTGAACAACAACCTCGACTACAGAGCAAAAAAATGTAGAAAATAATGTGGTAGGGATAGAGATCATAGCAGAATCATTAAAAGAGAATCTGAAGTCTAGGCAAACATGAGACGTCCTTAAGGTTACATAACAACTCAGTCGATACCAATTAGAGATACTCAAAAAGTATGACAGATGACCACGAATTAACAACACACCATCATGAACTGGAAATAACATTTATACACCAATGAAAAATATCATAAATGAACACAATTAAAAAAAATAGCAGCATGTTCATGATATTCGAATAAGACAATCGAAAGAGGAAAAGTGGAGGTGTTCTGACCTTCTCTAGGGAAACAACAATTCAATTTAATTTTCTAGGATCCAAAGCTTCAAGTATGTGTAGTGAAAGCACTTAGAAACGAAAAGACAAGCAAAAATCAGTAAGGGACTAAAGTTTTACGAAATCTTAGTGTTGCTTTTGTGTTTGTGTGCCTTCAATGCCTTAGGGTTCAGACGTATTTGAATTAGATAGTGGAAGATGACGATAGTCGAGTGATGATAGCAAGGTAGAGGTAGAAGCAGAGTACACATAGGGAAAATAGTGAGAAGTTTACCTCGGTATGGGAAATAGATTGTTGAACGCAAAAATCCATATGTGGAAGCTCCATCTTACCTCTGGACGACGAGTTCAGAGTAAATCTTCATGCATGGTTAGATTTGAAAGAACATAAGAGGAACAAGACAATTTAAACTTTTGTCTTTGTGTCTAAGGTTTTAGATTTTGGGATTTCGAGTTTTGACAATGAAATAAGAAATAACTAGGCGGGATTCGCGGTCATAGGAGGTAGATTGAGTGTTTGAGGTCTGATTTTTGTGACCTTGCACCGATTTGTGAAAAGTTCCATGATTGATGGAGGTTGAAAGGATGAGAGAAAAGAGAACGTTTTGGGAAAGAGAGGCGACCGGTCTTAGGAGGAAATGATTAGGGTTCCAAGGGTGTCTCCAAGTTTAAAATGGGAGATGGAACGGGAGCCATTGGTTGATTTGATCAACGACTCCGATTATTTTTAGAGTTAGGCATTTAAAATGATTTTATGGGAAAAATTTGACAGTCTTTGGATTCTTGTGATCCAAAGGCGGAGATAAAATAAAATGGGCTTTCAAAATAAAATGGAACGACAAGATTAATTCTGCTCTGTTGATGATATGAATCAATGGCCAAGATGGGATGTGTTTCTTCTGTGAGGGAATGGGGAGGGAATTGTGTCATGCCGTGATTGGCTCAAATGAGAGTGGCATGGATTGCCAAAGTGGAAAGAAGGGGTGGACTTGGATTGTGTCAGATGGGATTGGGCTTGGGTTTTGGGCTGGTTTTGATTTTAAGAGTGGTCAATTTGTGTTTAATTATGCAATTGCAATTGTGGCCCTTTTCGTCTTTAACCTTCTTAATATTAATTTAATCAAACTTAATTAATTTTTAATAAGAATTTAGTAAAATTACAAATATCAAATATACTATTAATTATTTATAGAATACTCTGTTTTCTAAATTACAACACTAATTTGAAATTATTAACATAATAATTTAATTAACATTTTAAGAAGCAATTTGTTAAATTATGTATCAAAACCTCTATGGCACATTTAAATAATTATTTTAATAGTATTAAAATAGAAGGATATTTGTAATTACATAATACTAATACTAAGTGATTAATTTCAAAACTAAGACTTAATTAATTTGCGGAAATAGGTAATTGACAGAAAATACTTTCAAAATATTTATTGTAAATTATTAAGTATCAGTATATTAATTTTTAAAAGGAGGGTCAAAATTGACCGTCAACAACGACGACCCTTTGTGAAGTAGTAAACGACGATATGGGCTACAACATTATCCTTGGGAGACCATGGCTAGACGAGATGAAGGTTGTTCCATCAACATATCATCAACTACTGAAATTCCCAACTCCGTAGGGAATTAAACAAATAAGAGGAGACCAACTGGTGGCAAGGGAAATGAACACAATCTCAAGTTCCAGTAACAAAGGGAAAGAGCATGCGACATAGCAATTACATGAACCAACGTCTGCTCTTGAGTCAAACGAAGACAACAAGGGGGAAGAGTCATTGGACCCTTATCAGGTACCCATATATTTCCAGGTACCAGAAGAGACGGACGCAACAAAGTCCACAATGGAAGAACTCGAGCAAGTCGCTTTGTTCGAAAAGTTCCACTTGGGGACAGAACTAAACCCCAATCCCAGATCAGGATTCATAGAATTTCTTAAATTTAGCGTTGATTGTTTTGCGTGGTCACATGCAGATATGACAGGTATCCCGCCAGAAGTGCCGTGCATAAGTTAAGTTTGAATTCTAACATCCCTCCAGTGAGGCAGAAATGCCCTATTGCTGAAATTCATCAAAGAAGAGGTAACTTGTTTGCTAGATATCCGTTTAATCCGATAGGTAAAGTATCCTGACTGGCTAGCTAACATAGTAGTAGTTCTAGAAAGAAAAAAAATTCGCATGTGCATAGACTATAAGGATCTAAATAAGGCATTCCCCAAAGACTCGTTCCCATTGACAAACATTGATCAAAATATTGATGCGACGACTGGGCACGAGTTAATGATTTTCCTCGATGCTTACTCCGGGCACAACCAAATCAAGATGAACTCGGAGGATCAGGAAAAAATTTCGTTTACTGAGTTTCCTATGCTTACTCCGGGTACAACCAAATCAAGATGAACCCGGAGGATCAGGAAAAAACATTATTCATAACGAACTTCAGCACATATTGCTATAATGTGATACCTGTCGGGATAAAGAATGTCGGAGCCACTTATTAGAGGCTTGTAAACAAAATATTTGAGAAACAAATAGGGAAAACCATGGAAGTTTTACATAGATAATATGTTGGTTAATTCTTTCAACGTAGGTGATCATCTTAAACGCCTAGAAGAAACCTTTGACATTCTAAGGAAGCAGAACATGAAGCTTAACCCCGAAAAGTGTCCATTCGGAGTCAGCTCCGCTAAGTTCTTAGGGTTCCTGGTGTCACAAAAGGGGATCGAAGTCAATCCCAATAAAATTAAAGCCATCTAATACATCCCTAACCAGCTATCAAACATGAAAGAGGTTCAAAGGTTGATAGGAAGACTGTCCACTTTAAGCAGATCCATTTCCCGGTCTTCGAAAAAATGTCATCACTTCTTTTCACTTCTCAAAAAGAAGAAAAACTTCAAATGGACTTCGAAATGCCAACATGCTCTAGAGGATTTGAAAATGTATTTATCCAGCCCTCCATTATTATCAAAACTGAAGGAAGGAGAAAAATTGCTTGATTTACTTAGCGGTCTTGGAGGTAGCGGTAGGTGCCATTTTAGTCCGTGATGATGAAGATATGTAATCTCCTATCTATTATGTTAGTAAAATTTTAACGGGAGCAGAAAATCGCTACCACATCTCGAAAGGTTGGCCTTAGCTCTCCTAGCCGCCGCTCGAAAGCTTAGGCCTTATTTTCAATGTCATCTGATAGGTGTGGTGATAACCTTTCCCCTGCGGAATATCCTTCATAAATCTGAACTTTCAGGTCGACTGGCCAAGTGGGTAGTTGAAATACGTGAATTTGACATAGAGTATAAACCTAGAACCGCGATTAAGTCACAAGTTTTGGCTGACTTTATGTCTGATTTCAATACGGGACTGCTACCTTTGGCTACCAAAGAAGCAGTGATGGTGTCAGAATCGATGTCAGGAGTTTGGACATTGTTCACGGATGGAGCTTCTAATGTGAAAGGGTTTGATCTCGGTGTTGTGCTAATCAAGCCTTCAGGAGAAACCCTAAAGGCATGCCATAAGAACTGTTCCTCTGACTAACAATGAAGCAGAGTATGAAGCTTTGATTACAAGACTCGAGCTAGCCCGAGGTCTTCACTCCAAGGTCATCGAAATCAAATGTGATTCCCAATTAGTAGTAAATCAAGTCTACGGGATCTTTTAAGCCAAAGAGGAACACATGCAATAATATGTAATGAAAGTCCAGGCTGCGCTTGAGTTGTTCGATAATGGTCAATTACCCACATCCCAAGGGAAGAAAATGAGGAAGAAGATTCACTAGCCAATGTGGGATCATCCACGGAAATGAAGGGATCGGATTCCGGTACGGTCGCACAACTTATGTATTCAGTATTGGACATTGAAGGCTATTATGATGTAAACGCAACCAATTTGGCCTGGGAATGGAGAAATGAGATCATTGACTGTCTCAAGCACATAAAGCTACCTGAAGATCCCAAGGCATCTCGGGCGCTACGCACGAAAGCAGCTCGATACTGCCTTAAGGGAGGTCAATTTCTTAGAAAATCTTTTCAAGGCTTGTTGGCCTGATGCTTGGGAGTCTCCGAAGCTAATTACGTCATGACAGAAGTTCACGAAGGGATTTATGGAAATCACTTGGGTGCAGACTCATTGGTGTTAAAGATGATTAGGGGAGGTTACTACAGGCCCCGAATGGAACATGATGCTAAGGATTATGTGCAAACATGCGATAAGAGTCAATGTCATGCACCTTTGGTACACCAACCGGTAGAGTTATTGCATTCGGTTCTATCACCCTGGCCATTCATGAAGTGGGGAATGGACGTAGGTCGTCCGCTGCCCCCGACCCCTGGTAAGGTAAGATTTCTCTTGATATTAACTAACTACATTTCTATGTGGGTTGTAACATGTCCTTACCAAAAATTCAACGAGCGCTAAATGGTAGATTTCCTATGGGAGAACATAATTTGCAGGTTCGGGATACGAAAAGAGATAGCATGCGACAACATGCCATAATTTATAGGCACAAATGTCATAAAATTCCTTGAAGACCCAGAAATCAAAATAATCACATCATAACTTTACCACCCGAGCACAAACGGTCAAGCAGAATCAACAAATAAGGTCATTATCCAAAATCTCAGAAAGAGATTGGAAGCAGCCAAAGGCAAATAGCCCAAAGAGCTGCTGGGAGTACTATGGGTGTATCGAACAACGACCAAATCAAGCACGGGGGAGATTCCTTTCTCTCTCGTATACAGAGAAGAATCCTTGATCCCGGTGGAAGTAGGAGAACCTACCCTGAGATACTTCCGCGCGGATGAAGAAACAAAAGACGAAGCATTATTGGTCGGAATGGAGTTGCTCGACGAACGCAGGGACTTGGCGCATATAAGGATGGCAACGCAAAAATAGAGAATGGAAAGATATTACAATAAAAGATCTAATCTCCTTTATTTCAAAGTTGGAGACTTGGTTTTAAGGAAAGTAACTCAAAATACCCGAGAACTCAACGTAGGAAAGCTAGGTCCGACGTGGGAAGGCCCCTATCGGGTTTCAGCTGTCATCGGTAAAGGGTCAAGCAAATTCGAAAATCAAGATGGAGTAAAGTTGCTGAGCAACTGGAATGTGGTACACCTCAAAAGATACTATTGCAAATGAGCATGACCTATACTAAAAGTATATGTTGCACTCCTTTTCCCTTCGTCCAGTTTTAGTTTCAATTGGGTTTTTTTGGCAAGGTTTTAAACGAGGCAGCAACGAAAAGCATACTACGAAGAAAACATCGTTAGTAGAAGTAAGACCTTTAAACAACAAGGCATGGAAGCGGAGAACCCCTAAAAGATGGTTAGATAATATTTTGCTCGGTAGCAAAGTTCCTACCGGGAAGTAAAGTTTGCTATTGGGCCAAAGGTTTCTCGACTGTTCACGAGTACAAGATACTAGGGGTAGTTAGATAATCCTTGGCCATATAGCAAAGTTTCTAATCCGAGGCGAAGCTTTCTATCAAACCAAAGATTATCTAACCATTCACTAGTGGAATATTCAAAAGAGCAAGACTTCCAGTGTTCAAATTCGCATTCTTCGCATTCGAACACTTGGGGAGGGGGGGGGGGGGGGGGGGGGGGGTTATATGAGAATACGGAAATACAACTTCCACAGGAACTGGGACTACGAGATCTAGGAATAAAGTTGTATCATTGGAGCGGGGATCTGCGCGACCAACACCCTAGAAACAAGTTTTACAAATTAGCCACAAGTAATGGAAATATCTTTTTAGCACAACGAATGCTTATGTACTTTTGAAAATGGAAGGCATAAAGTAAAGTCCTTTTATTTTTATCTTGTTTCTTGTCAACAATGAATTAATTTTATCATTTGAAAGTTAAACACGTACTTCAAATGCTAGTGTTGTAATGATCAAGAGACGTCCTCTTCAAGAGCACCATAAACATAAGAGGGCCCTTTCTTATGAAACCCTCATAGTAAATGTTCCATTTGGGAAGAACTTATGCCCGAAATCCAACACTCTCCCTAGAGCGCCTGGACATCGACCTCGGTTAATATAACTAGCTCAAAATATTGAGCAATCCGTTGAGCTGATGAAGGTCATCATCTCCTATGAAGAGAAGCCCCTTCATTACTGGCTCCTCCATCATCGTCGATCACCAAGGTATCAGCGGCTGGCTCGGGTGTGACGCTCTTTACCTTTTTATTCTTGTCCTCGGCTGTAGAGGAGCGTCACCTTTTTTGTTTCTTGTTCTATGGCCGAGGACTTCGAGAGAAATCATTCACACCGAAAGAAAATTCGGCGACAATCGTTAGGGCGAAGGCCTCCTGCAACAACCTCGCTGCCTCTGTGGGATCAACCAAAACGTCCTCCTTGGGAACGGTAATAGAGCCATGTGAAAGACCTGAATTCAACAAAATGAGAAGTCAACCAATTTTCTTATATGTGAGATAAAGAATAAGATAAACTCAAGAATCAACTTATCATGATTTTTGGCCTTCCACCCATATTTGAGGGCCATTTCTTTCTACCGGCGGGTCTCAGGCATGGTAACATCCATAATTTTTTGGATCCACTGATCCAAGCCTTAAATCCTTGGTGGTGTCCACCAAGTTGCTGAAATAATGGAAAAAGAAGGATTAATAACCTTTAACCAGAAGAAAGGATAGACGTTGAACTTACGCATATGATTCCATGATTTAGGAAAGGATGGAGTTATGAACAAGTTGATATCCTTTTGGCAACTACAACGAATCGCTACATCCAGCCATAGTCGTTATCGTTATCCATGCTGGTGAGAAAAGCATGATGACCACGTTTGCTGAAGTTTATCATTCCCCCACGAAAAATCTTGGGGGAATAAAGGTCATCAATCGAGCCAGGGAGAGTTCCTCCCCCTTCTCCTGGTATAACCGCCGAAGACAAGCTACCGTCCTCAACACAGAAGGGCTCACCTGAGCCTAAGCAAACTTGATAGCAGAGGCAAAACTCCAAGATTAGAGGTTCAAGTACCTCGCTCAATAAAAATGGGACCAAAGTGAATAGGTATGTGTAAACGTACATAAAACCCTTCATGGGGAAGGTTACCCACTCTGCTAGGTCAGGAGAGATGATGTTCAGGTCATGGCAACCACAGTCTTCTTTCACAGCAGGGATGCTAGAAGGACAGATGAAAGAACGGTATACACCAACAACCAATGTACGGGAGTTAGCAGAAGGGAACTTCTCTTCGAAGTCCTTAGTCATAGTAAGATTTTTGGGGATAATGGTGCTCACCATATGAAGAGCATCATCATTAGTGCTTTCTTTGTTCTTTGAAGAACTATAGTTCTTGAGGAAGAGGACATAGTTACCAGAATGAAGTAGCGGTTTCTCTGAAGAAGGAGGTTAAAAGTAAAATTGAGTTGAGTAAGGAAAGTTTGAGAGACTTAAAAAAATTATGAAGTGTAGGAGAAGAATATGGAAGCGTATAAGTAAAGGAATAGGCGGCTAAAATCGTTACCATGATTACCTTGAGAAAAGGTATTGCTGAATCGTGGGATGATGCGTGTTTGAGGCATTAAATGTGGAGAGACGTGAATCTAATCAAGCATCAGAAACTCTTTAGAGGGAGTTAGAAAAAATCCCGCCAAGAAAGGTATCTTTACCAACTTCCCGATGACACAAGGATGTGCCACCGAAAAAAAGGATAAAATCTGTTCATATTAAATGCTCCTATAATAGAGTGACATGTGGAATGAGACACAGATGTAAAGAGAGACAGGTGGAAATCAAGCCCGGAGGCAGCAATCTCGGTTGTCCCCAAAGGGAATGTTGCTCATAAAGACAAATAAATACCTACCACCCAATGACATTCAATGATGAATATTCTATAGCATTAAGTACATAAGCCATTACAGAGAATATGTTATTCATAGCTTTCCGGTACATATTCTTCAATGGCCCCCATAATTGTCATTTAAGAGGGGCTTGATCCTAGGACCTTGTTCCCTAGATGCAACTAGAAATAATGAGTTCAGACATTGTAGGGACACGAATTTTCTGACAAACTTATGCTATCTACTGTTCAAAGCTCAATAATATTGTTATCACTGCCTTCAGAAGCTCTGCCCCCGGAACCAAGCTCTCCACTATCTTATCTCGATTTCAACGCTAAGTCTTACATTCTTATTTAATCTATTTATCATTTTGGGATCAAATCGATTTGCTTGTCTATAAACCACATATAAGTTCAACTGTACCATTTTACAGGTAAACAATATTCGATATCTTGGATCTCAATGTAAATCAAACCAATAAGTCATAAATTATTATACCAACCTAGAGGTATATATGCTCAAAACACAACTTAGCATGCAAAAGAAAAAACAAAAGGTCCGATTGTTACCGTTAGTTTTAGAACTTTAATGTAATAGACTTTTATTAGAGATTAATCGTGAAATTAACCCTAAAAGATTAAAGGGGTGAAAGTGCATATATGTGAAGATTTAGGCTCAGTCCTTTTGTAACAACCCGGCCGATCGCTTTATGTATTGTAGCCCCGTTTCTCCATTTGTCGCTTCTTCTATGTTTCTTTGTGGTTATCTGACTTGCCGGGGTGATTGGTTTGGTTTGGGGAGGTTTCAGAGTGAAATGGGACACTTAGTCCCAATGTTGGAAGCTTACACTGAAAGAGTAGATTGGAGGTTGACTTTTATGTGGACGACTCTAGAATGGAGTTGTGATGGTTTTGATAGCTTCATATGGTGATTTGGACTTAGAGGTATGTCTGAATATTGATTTAGAAGTCCGTAGGTCGTTTTGGCTTGAATTGGTGAAAGTTAGAAAGTTGAAGGTTTGGAAGATTGAGAGGCTTGACCGAGAGTTGACTTTGTTGATACCAGACTTGAATTTTGGTTTCGGGAGTTGGAATAGGTCTGTTGTGTCATTTATGACTTGTGTGAAAAATTTGAGGTTAATTGGAGTTGGTTTGATATGATTCGGAATTGGTTTAAGAAGTTTGAAATTCATTAGTTTCATTAGGCTTGAATTGGGGTGTGGTTCGTGATTTGAATGTTGTTTGATGTGATTTGAGGCTTCAACTAAGTTCGTATCATGTTTTAAGACGGGTTGGTATGCTTGGATGGGGTCCCGGGGACCTCGGGAGTAATTCAGATTGAAATTTGACTTATGTAATTTTTTTTCCAGCAGTTCTGGTGTAACCGCACTTGTGAGGTTTTGGCAGTAGGTGTGGCGCCACAGAAGCGGTCAGTTACTCGCACATGCAAGAAATGGGAAGGCATTTTAGGAGCGCAGGTGCAGAGGAAATCCCGCAGAAGCGATGCGCTTCTACGCATGAAGGTCTGCAGAAGAGAAAATAGGTAGGACAAGGTGGAGCCGCAAAAGCAGAAGGTCTCCGCAGGTGCGGAAGCGTAGGAGCAATGGTGTGGCTCCAGAAGCGGTCTCGATGTGCGAAGAGGGGACCGCAAGTGCGATAGGTCGGGGGCTTAAGTGAATTCTGCAGATGCGAAAATTTGACTGCAGAAGCGGTTCTGCATAAGCGACAAAGTTGATTGTAGATGCGAAAAGCAGAAGGATTTAAACAAAGGGTTTCGTGATTTATCTCATTTTAGACTTTGGGAGCTCGACTGAGGGCGATTTTGAGAGGGTTTTGGCTACCATTGAAGAGGTAAGTGAAGATTCATCATTTTTATTGGTAATTATTGTTTATCCACTGATTTTCACACTTAGATTATATGGGTTTGAGGTGATATTGGCGAAATTTTGGACTATATATTGGAGAGTAAGATTTGGGGATTTGTTGTTGGAATTGGATGATTTTGGTATGGTTGGACTCGTAATCGAATGGGTGTTCGGATTTTGAAAATTTTGTTGGGTTTCTAAACATGGGCTCGGGATTGACTTTTTGATTTTGGTTTAAGATCTTAGCTTTATCATATGGAATCTATTCCTATAGCTTGTTTTGATTATATTAAGTTGTTTGTGACTAGATTCGAGTCGTTCGGAGGACGGCGATTTGCGAGGCAAGGGGTTGTTAGAGCTCTGAGCTACAGGCTTTAAGGTAAGTAACACATCTAAACTTGGATTTGAGGGTAATTACCCTAAGGACTATATTATATGAAAGATATTGGGGTGACGTACGCGCTTGGTGACGGGCGTGTGTGCGTGCACTGGTTGTCCATGGTTTGGGGAGGCATTTAGGCTATTACCGGGCTTGTTTTTCCATCATAACATGTTATCCCTACATTTTCTCTACTTGTTTGATTATTTAAACTATGAATCATGTTAGACATCATGTCTAGGCTATGTGCTAACTATTTGAGGCTTGATAGGGCTATTCTTGTCGTTTCAGAGTTTTATACCTTAGTTCCATACATGTTCTCAGTCATGATACTATATCCGTGTATAATATCTCTATCTCAGTGCTTCTTATTTGATTCCTCATATGTTGTTGATACCGCTAAAGGGTAATTCTGTTAAACTAAGCAATTGGGATGTATTGTTTTGCGACTTGAACAATAAATGACCAAGTTTGGGCCTTAGAGCCGGTTTGGTACTGATTTTGAGGTGACAAGTACACCAGGTCCACATTGGGTTGTTGTTTTGGGACGAGGCGTGCACTAGGCCTCAATATTGGGCTAAAAGATTATGATTGTCGCTTTGGTGGGATCGCCCCTCCGGAGTCTGACATACCAACAGTGGGCGCAGACCTAGTATCTCATACACGTGCTTGATGATGGACAATTAGGCCAAGCACCCATACAGTGCTAAGTGTAAATATTCTTGATGGATCCACTGTGATACTGTTGATTTACATGTATACCTGACATGTAGGTATAGAGATGCATTTTCCTCACGCTACATGATATTTGACATGCTTTAATTGTGTTGGGCTTTAACTGTTATACTTGAAAGCATGCCTAAATTACTAAAATGTGGACAAGCTGAATTTGATAATATTGAGCTACTGTTTCTACGATTTATTCTTTATATTCTGAATTGTTATCAGTTATTGGTATTGATACTGGATTGTTGTTCTGAGCTCGTCACTGCTTTCAACCCAAGGTTAGTGTTGTTCCTTATTGAGTACATTGGGTCGGTTGTACTCATACTAAACTCTACACTTCGTGTGCAGAACCAGGTACATCTGGTCGAGGTGATTTTCAGGCTTAAGCCATTGCTAGCTTTGGGGAGACTACGGGGTAGCTACCATATCGTCCGTAGTCCTTGAAGCCCTCTTTATGTTATCGTTATCTTTACTATTCTTACATTCAAACAATTGTATTAGAGGCTTTTGTTTATACCTTGTTATTCAGTAGTGCTTGTGTGCTCGTTGGCAACAGATTTTGGGATTGGTTGTAGTAGCATTTTGGCTTTATTCTCAGATATTTTTATGATATTATTCCGTTGTTGAGTTATTAGACCATGTTATTCTATTTTTATTGATATCATGTGCTTGTTGGCCTATCTAGCGGGTTGGGACGATCGATGAATTTTGGATTGTCACACTTTTCCACGTGGTTGAGCCTTGTCCGTTTAGACATCAAATGCCACTTTCACTAAATTTGTTGAACAGCACAAGGTACTAAAATTTGCCAAAAGACAACAAACCTTCTAAAATTGGTTGATAAATTTGTTACTAATGGCAACTTGCTAAAGCCATCACATATTTAAAAAAAATAAAATAAGGGTCTCCTTTCCCCTCGCCCCATCCCTTGGCCTAAAACCAAAGGGAAAAAAGGCGATGAGCTGACAATGAATAGACAAGAGCTCTAATATAAGTAAGAGGAAATGCTTATAAGGCCACTGTTTAGGCTTTTCCCTTCTGACATCTTTGTTATACGCTGCTTCAATATGTGATGTGGCCTTTCGATTGTACATCATCTATGTAAATCAAAATTTTGAAATTTTTTTGTACCAAATATACCTAATATTTATATCATGCTACATAAGTTCCTTTCTTTGGTAATATCCTTTGTGGTCCATAAACTAATGCTCTTGGATTGTTGTCCACTATCAATACTTTATGTTTGGGACAACTCTTCCTATTTCTAGGCAAAGGGAAATCAAAGTTAGCGCACCGAATAAATTCATTAACAAAGATAAAGTGCTCACTCGGGTAGCAAACGAGCGGGTTGAATCGAATATGGCTGAATAAAAAATGAGTAATGCAAAAATGGATAAATTATCTGACCCGATTTATATTTAACGGGTAAAAAAGTAGTTAACCGGTGGATAGTATGAATATCTATATTATCCATAGCTTCTTGATTATGATTACTTTTGGGAGAATTTCTAGCTCTCATACTTAAGGAATCCCCACTTTAAACTAGCATTTGGACAATTTGATTGAAACTTAAAAAAAGAGTATTTGAAGTTGTGTTGAAAAATAATTTTTGAAAGTTGAAGTTGTATTTAGACATGCATTTTCTTTGATAAAAGTTGAAGATTTGTGAGTGAAGAAAATTTTCACGCAAAAACTGCCCTAAATCAGTTTTTGGGAACTTGTATTTTGTTTTTCAAAATTTTTCAAAAAATAATCATATTCCATGGACAAACAATGTTTTCAACTTTTTTTTGGAACAAAGTAGCCAAAATCTATGGTCAAACAAGAGCCAAGTCTTTGCATATAAAAGTTAAACATATTCGTTATCAAATGGTTATCCAATTTTTAAATGAATAATATGAATGTTATCCATATTTAACTCAGTTTTAAAAAATTTATTGTCCAATCCATTTTGCCACCAATCCTCACTATTGAAAAATTCTTTCATTTCAGAGCTCAATGGTGTAATTCCGGAACCACATACTGTGATGTGCTTTGAGCTAGAATCATTGACCAGAGATAAAGATATACTACAATTCATGAAGTAAGAGTTGTATCTAAAATGAAAATTGAACAAATATGATAATCAATTATTGCAAGAAAAAATGACCTAATTATTACTGGTGACTTGATGAAGAATGAATAAAAAAAGTTTTTTTCATAAACAAATTGATATTACTTAACAGAAAGATGCATTAAAATTAATTAAGACAGCCCACACTAAGCAGGGAAGACAGGAAGCTGTCGAATTAGTGGATAATTCATGAGGAGTTGTACCTAATTATTAATGGCTAAAAGTACCAATTCTAAACCAAACATCTTTGATATTCCTAATTTTAATAATCCACATTCTCAAAGTTTAAAACTGTTGTTGTCAATTGGAAATAGAAAAGATCAAATGCACAAGTATACTACCCCCTCCGGTCTAATTGATTTTTTAGCATTTTATTTGTGATCCAAAATAAGTGATTTTTCCAGATTTCAAGAATGAATTAATTTTTTTTTCTTACATTGTTCTTGGAGTAAATAGTGTTGGGATATGTGTTAGGAGTGTTTATGTGAGATAGTAAAAGTTAATATGATCAATTTCGTTGCTAATTAATGCTAAAAGGTGGATTTCTTAATTTGTGTGAAAACAACAAAAAAATCACTTATTTTGGACCCGGGGGAGTACTTGTCTGCCTTGCAGATATTTGCATTATTATCATGTTTTCTTAATACTCCCTCCGTCTCATAATATGTATCGTGATTGTCTTATGCACGCCCCTTTAAGAAAGAATAGTTTTTGACTATTTTACTCTTATTAAATATTTTTTTATAATTTATGTGTCATCTCCATCAATGACATTATTCGTATTTTATTAAATGTGAATGCAATTGATTGCCTTATAAAATATATGAAGAGACGCCTAGGATAATTAACAAATCAGTAATGCAAACTCTTCCAATAGATAAATGGCATTCATCTTTCCTTCAAACAAACTTTCAAGCGTGTTTTGAAAATTTTCCCATTAAAATTATTGTGGAGCCAAAAAATTCAACCTAAAATGAGTTTTCACTTCATCTCCATTTTCGTTATATTCTTTGGATCATTACGTGCACTCTTGCAGGACTTCAAAAGTTTGAATATACTTTATAAAGAGCTTTGGTATTTAAAATATTGATTGCATTAGTGTAAACATGATTAAAGTGTTTAAGATTATAAGGTAGACTTCTTGATATTTGATAAAATTATCCACAAATAACGTGTTTGTATTCTTCTAAGATAATTAATTATTAAGGGTAAAAAAGGAAAAATATAATCAATTGTCTTGAACTTTTAAAATGACAAAAAATTTGAGATAAATATTTTAAGTAACCACAACACATATCGTGAGACATAAGGAGTAATATTAAGGAAACATATCCGTTATTTTCCTATAATATAAATCCGCAAAAATATTTTTCCTCGAAAACTTAAAACTTTTAGATGACGCAAAGCAATTAATACATAATTCAAGAAAATTTATGTAAGAAACTGATCTGAGCATCGTTTATTTCGAGAAAATATTAGGTAGACGTTTACAAGTGTTTTGAATAATTTGAAACGCAGAAACTAGGTTAAGTAAGGAAGGCTATTTAGGCGGGCAGGTGACTTTAGTGAACTGTGCCATTAAAAATTATGCTTGGTTTTGTCTCTGGGGATTGTGGGGTTGGGGAAGAAGGATAAGATATTAGTAGTGAGAATCTCAGTGGTGGAGACATTGCAATTTAAGTGATATAATCCGATTTTACTTTATATATATAAAATAAAGTCTAAAATTATATTCTTCTTAAATGATATGATAATAATAATCTTATTAAATAAAGTTGTTTTTTAGGTAAATCGATGTTCTAGGTAAAAAGAATGTACTGCTAAGTCTATTATTGAATAAAATAATGTATCTATATTTAATTTAAATTCTTCTAGATCTATACTCAAACTTTAAGCAAATATTCAAACTGTAGTTCGAAAGATTAATTGTCATACATTATCAGTAAATAGTGAGTTTTTTAATATATTGTAAAATTCTACTCGGTTATTTATATACACAAATTAGTGTACAAACTATAAATTGTGACCATAAGTCAATATTGCTCATCGAAAATCCTATATCTCAAGTAGTTGATGTGATAGATTACTGGCCGAGTTAATTCAGATTCGAGTTGGGAAGGGAAAAATCACTCCATAGATAATGGTTTTCTATTCAAAACTAAAATTTAATACCTTTGACTAAAATGAAGCCCTTAGGATTCTACAAAGGCATTAAATAAAATAAGATATAGACATGATCACAATTTTATAAGTAGTAGAGTGGCAATATTTTTGTAAAGTAGGAAAGAGACTTTATGATGAACATAAAAAATTAAGTGGGGAAGGCATCATAAGGTTGGAAGGTGACAGAATAATTTTCTTAGCATGGGGAAGACAAGTTGGATAAGGAAGTGGTAAATGTCTCCTCCATTATTAATCTCGAAGCATTAATTTCTTTATTATTCAAGAAATTCAACTTCGAAAAGCAAATAATATCATAGCGGAAAAATTAATTATTTTACAAAAAAAAAAATGCATATAGTTTTCATGCCCTTGTTTTTGGATATAAAATAAAGAATAATGAAGAGTCACTATGCATTTGTGTATTAATAAGCTAAAGATATGACAATTCACGAACAAGAAATTTTTTGACAAGTGTTACACACTTATCACAGAAAAAGAAGAAGAGCCGTAGCCTTAGCTTAATATTGCAATTTGATCTCCTCTTCCCTCTTTCAGTGAATAAGAAAATTGAACTAACAATTTGAGTTACGCCTCATTTGACAATTTGGTTCGACTATATTCATTCGGAAGTTTTTCTATTATTACTAATAGGCGGTTTGGCCAAATTTTTTCTCGGCTAAAAGTATATTTTTTAGAAAATAAGATGTTTGGTCAAATTTTTAAAAGGAAAAAGAACTTTTGAGTAGAAATAGAAGCAGTTTTAGGAGAAGTAGATTAAATAACTTCTTCCCAAAAGCACTTTGAGAAAAATACACTTAGAAAACACTTTTTAAAAGTTTAGCCAAACACTAATTGCTGCTCAAAAGTGTTTGTCAATTTTTTTAGCCAAACACAAACTGCTTCTCACAAAAAATACTTTTTTGAAAAACATTTTAGCGAAAAACACTTTTTAAAATTTGCTGATTATAAAAGCTTGGCCCAACATGCTATAAGATATTGAGAATTTTTTGCTTTTTTTTGTTTGTAAACCTCAATATGAAAGGTAATGTGAGGATATGTAATCTTTTTAAATTTATGGTTCCATCATCATGATGGAGGAGTTGAGGCATGACTCCAACCTGTATATATATAAAAAAACCATAATTACACAGAGGAGGATATATGCCTTGGCCTCCAAGACAGTGTGATAGGTGATTGGACTCAACCTATGATACACGATTGAACAAAAATATTTAGCATGAGTAAGAAGAAGGTTGTGCATCCTAGGGTAGTTTGTAGCAACACACATGGATGCTATGTACAAAAAGGTGAGAGAGAGAGAAGCTTATTGCTAAGTGTTGTCATTGATAATGAACTTGTTTTTCTTCTGTCTGAATCTGAAGTTAGGGATCCCGTTAACTTCTTACTTCATTGAAACCCTAACATTCAGTAGTAATGATACAATCTCATTGAAGATAGAAACAGTTTTGGATTATTCACCCAAGTTAGCAAGCTTGTCAGCAGAGTTGTTTCCTTCCCTCAACGTGTGACAAAAGACAAAGTTATGATGCTTGGTCATGGTTTAAATTTGCTCAATAATATAATTGAATCTCCAGGGAGATTTTCTGAGTCTTTTGATCAAGTTAAGAATAATCATCGAGTGAGATTCGGCTATAACATTTGTAACGGCATTTGTAATACACATTTTGATGCCTAGCATCATTGCTCTAGCTTCCGCAATATCGCAACTATAATCTCCATATAATTTTGCAAAAGCACTAATTAACACACCATTGTGATCTATGATAAGACCACCATCACATGCCAAACCTGGATTACCTTTGCTGCAACCATCAACATTGAGTTTAACCCAGCCTATTGGAGGTTTTTGCCAATAAACTATCTGACAATGAATAACAGGGGAGACCTTCTCAATCTTACTGTAGGTATCATGCCACAGGTTAGGAAGATGAAAATCTGGGAACCTCGTATGGATAAGCATATTTATCATCTTGATCACTTGCTGGATGATGAAACGACGGGACATGTGCTTTTCATCAAACCTAGCCGAGCATTTGTTCTTCCAAATTTGCCAGCATATGATTGAAGGTAGGCATTGTAAAACTGTCTTATGGACTTCATTTTTGGGCTTAGCCAACCACCACCTCATAACTCTATGTCTTACTTAGCCTTGGACCGATCTGATACCACAAGAGTTACAGAAGAAGGACCATACTAGGTTGGTGATCGGCTCCAACCCTGCACCACTATATAATGACGAGGAGGGGTCGATGTATCTTTTACCCGAAAGGTCGGGATCAATATCCACAGGGAGTTAGAATTGGTTGTGCGTTATTTTTAATTATGCTTCCAATCAAGAGTGGGTGTGAATCTATTCTAATTGTATTGCTATTAGTGCTGAAAATAAACTAAGTACAGTGTTTTTGTAAGGGTTTTCTCAATTGATAAAGCGCACTAGGGAAGTGACTTACACCTAGGTGAGTATCTAATGGGATCTCGAATTTAGGACAAACTTGTTGTACGTGGGATCGTGATACAACCTTACACTTAATTACTCACCCTATACCTCTCGGTAGTTTGGGTGACTTTGCCCGAATTGGCTTTCTCAAGTCTAATAAGATGTTCAAACAATGCAAGTGAAATTGGCTCAAGTCGGGTATTACTATCTCTAGGTTTAACCCTTTAATTTGGGCTATCAATCTCTTGAATTCACCCCAATTCCTTGTTAGCCTATTTTACCTAGACTTGGGCCCTCTTTCTCAAGAAGAGCTCTAGTCAAAAAGGCATGAATCAGTGTTTGCAACCACCAATTCAACAGATAAAGCATGAAATAAGCTAAATATCACTAACCCATAAACAAATAAGACCTAAAATTGAAGACCCATTAAATACCCATACTAGGTTTGGGTCACAACCCTAGCTAATGGGTCTAGCTACTCATAATCAAGGTAGAAATCAAAGATGGAGATAAATTATAAGCCATAAAAAGTAATTACAAGAATAAAATCTAAAGTTATAAGCTAAAGCTAATCTAAAATTACTCAAAGAGGAAAAGTGCAGCTGTTCACGAGCTCCCTCATACAAATGATGACATAAAAATATGAAAAAAATCTATTTATACATATCAAAATTACTGGACAAAAATACCCCTACGGAGGTTCCGATGTCATCGAAATAATAGGTGCCTCAGCGAATGGATTTTTGCCGTCGCGCAATAACGAGCTCGGACTGCGTTTCTTGAGATTTGGACTTAGACTGGGCTGGGTTTCGCGGACAACGTAGAATCTACCGCGTCCACGTGATCTTTATTCGCGTCCGTAAAATGTTCGCGGACCGCGTTCCTTCATTTTGTCTTTGATGGAAATTCTCTGAACTTTGATTCCGCTCCCAGCGGATTTCTTACCGCTTCAGCGTTAGAAGGTTTTGCGGCCGCGTAAAATGAATGCGGACCGCATTCTTTTCTTGGCCCCAAGTTTCCAGATCTCTGATCCTTGACCTGCCGCTCTCAGCGCATTTTCACTCATGGCCGCGCCATTGGTTTCGCGGCCGCGCTATAATAACGCGGTCAGCGGCTAACAATTAGCCCAATGTCATATCTCTGAACCTCACTTCCGCGGCAGCCCTTAGTAATCCGCCTCAGCGGAAGAACTTACGCTGTAGCGTAATTATGGCGCTAACAGCGCTCCAACAAAGTTTTGGACTTGTGCAAGTTTGGATCCTTTATGAGTTCGTTTTGGCTTCTTTGCCTCATTTTGACCAAAACCTGCAAGTAAACACCTTGAGTTAGTTTTCGGGAATACCTTAACACATTTTTGCCCCAAAACGTAAGCAAAAGAGAGTAAATAGTAGGTTAAAATCCCTAGTTATCAACTCCCCCAAACTTAAGCTTTTGCTTGTCCTTAAGTAAACATGGTAATTCTCACCTCCACAAGAAAAAGAAAGTAGAATTTCAGCTGTCCTAAAGTAACTTCATCAAGCTTCAATTGGGACTAACAATTACCCTCAACACAAATATATTATTGACAACATTATGCAATGACTTTCTGAGTTCCACAGGTCTAATGTGACACAAAAGCTTCAAGAGGTTCATCAAAGAGATTCGCTCTCTCATGTAGGTCATTGCGGATCCCAGACTCTTTATCCTCTACTCTCCATGATCTCATCTCACCTTAACGAATGTACACTCAAAACCGGGATTTTCAAAAAGTGCGCTCATCACTCTCGAAAGAATGCCACAAGTTCGACTCTAAGTACCATAGGCTTGCCTCTCATGTAAATCGCCACTAATGTAATATCACTCAACTTGAAATCCCATATGGCTTTAGCGGGATGTAATAAAGGCTTTTTGGATCAAAGTCGGACATAATAATATGATTGTATCATCTCTCCTTAAGCACTCCATTTTTACAATTCGGCTCATGTTTGCTTGACTCCTTGAGTCATTTTCGTCTTCCTTGGGGAAACTACAGAGACACATTGTCGCTCTTTCTTGTATTTGACGCTCATTTTTCTCCTTTTCTCATCATTCCAAGCCTTTCAACATTGTTTTCTTGAACCTTTTCAACCTTTACTTTTCTTTTGACATGTTTCTTTTTGGCTTTTCATCCTTTTCTTTGCCTTTCCTTTTCATCAATTCTTTTTGTTCTTTTAACCTTTTATCACTTTGAACTTTCTTGTCTCTCTCCCAAACTTATGTTTTTGACTATTGTTCATCATTAATTCTAAGGAAAGATTGGGTGCCAAGAGAGGGTCATTATAGAACGGATGAAGGCTTGTAATGCGGTTATTGAACGAAAAGGCTTAGGCTCAAAGGGCTTGACTAAGGATATTATAATGGTAGTATATGAAAGTCTTCAAATTCGAATGGGACCAAGGAGATCCTATAATCACTTCTCAAGTCGAGCTACACTTAGAATTTCGCCTAGAAAAACATTCGAGGAAAGTTCTAGACTTGTTGGCACGACATTTGGACTTGCAATTCAAAACCTGACATCTCAAGCCACTGGATTGTTAAAGAGAATAGAGTCGAGGGCACACAACAACCCTAGATTCGATTGAAGACTCACATATGGCCACATACACCACTTGATGACAGTTTTAGACAACTCAAGATTCTGAGGGTCACAACTAGAGCTAGTCTCGTCTACAACTTGTCTCTAACCATGAGGTCGAAGGTAAATATGTTGGTGCCAAGTGAAGCTTACTTGAGTTACTTTAATTCATTACTACCATATAAAAGAAAAAGAAAAAGAAAAAAAGCAGACTCAATCCCTTAAGAAGGTCGTCACGCCATCCATCGTAGGGAAGAGCCACCCGATTCACACAAATTCCACCCTTGGAAAGAACCGTGGCATTAAGAAAACCAAAGGCTTATTGATCACGAAAAAGTAAAAAGAAGCTATAAATTAAAAAAGAAGCTACTAAAGGAAATAAGAAGCTAAAAGGAAAATTATAGAAGAAGTTATAAAGTAAAAATACAGAAAGTAAAATGAATATGTACAATAGGGGATTGATACGAATATACATAAAAGGGGAATGAATATATACATGGAAAGGTAACTTTATATACATACCAAAGATAAAAAGTACGAAAATAAAGTACGAGAAGTAGAAAATAAAGAAAGCAAAATAGTATCAAGAGTTATTACACACCAATCATCATCAAAATAAGGCCACCCCCAATTAAATATTAGCATGGCCCTTAATTCTAAAAGCAAAAATAGAATAGGGGAAGGGTAGAGAGTAAAGAAAACTCCCTAAGATGCCTCTGTCTGCATAGGGTCACTGGTTGTGGCTGAGTCCTGTGACTGGGATGATCCATCTCCCTCGGGGTCCTCCATCTGGATCTCCAAATCCTCAGTCTGGGGGATCACCACCCTCCTCACTATCTCACTGATGACCTCCTGCTCTGGTATTTGTGATGGCTGCGTTGCTGAGCTGCAGGGGCAGGATCTCCCATGAGGAGATCAATAGGGATATCACCCGCTATAGTGAGCTTAGACACCTCCTTCTTCAAGTCATCTTGGATATTTCTCATCTTCTTACCTATTTACACAGGGAATTGATTTCCTTCTCATGAGTGCCCATGGACCCCAGAATCTTCTTTTGGTTGTCAACTAAACTCTTCAAAGCTTCCTCTAATGATGGAGGCATCTGGATCTGGGCTGGGGCTGCCTGGGTTGCTATGGCACTGAATAAGGCAGATAACTTTGATGAAGCTACCTGCAACCAATTGTTGATGCCGGCCAATGTCTGGTTTACCCTCAGAGCAGTCTGAGGGTATGCTGAAGAAGAAGGCATTGGGGTAGGGATAGAGGCAGAAGGTCCGAAGGGAGGATGTGGAATGGAAGCAGATGAACCCTCAGCAGTGGATGGCTCGGAACATGTGGCCACCACCCCTGGATCTTCAGACTGGCTAGTGGAAGTGGTGGCTTTGCTCTTGGATTTGGGGTTGTCCGGACCCTGCAGGTTGTACCAGGTAAACGGACTCTTCAGCTTCACTTTGGTGTCATAATCCCTTCCCTCTACTCCCTGATCCTCGAAGTACATAGTGAGGAAGTTTGGGAAGGGGTATGACCTCCCATCCTTTCCGATCTCCTTGTGATCACCATAGCCATAATATTCCCGACATTGATCGGGAACCCTGCCATGATAGCCCCCACAATAATAGCTCGGGATACCGGTATGTCACTGTCACGAGTAGTGGGGTCTATCCTGCTGCTTACAAATGTGGCCCATCCCTTTGCCTCGAAGCTCAGAGTGTTCCTGTAGATAGGGACCTCGAGTGTCAGCCAAGCTGGGTTGGTCCCAGGAATAACAATCACTGAAGCAAGCCAATGGCGGGCTAACTCATCCAGCTCCACCTTCTCCAGATACAGGTACTCATCTTCATCATTCAACCCAGCATAGTCATTGAGAGCTTTGCCATCAAACAGAATCTTCTTGTTGCGGACTTTGGTCAAATATGTGCCCTTTTTGATGTGGGCGACATTGGCATAGAATTCCTTGACCAAAAACTCATTGGCCTCCGATAGGTTGCTGGTGAAGAACATCCACCCCACCCTTTCGTTGAAGTGCCTCTTGACTTTTGGGTTGTGGGGTAGAATGGCTCTCTCAATGAACACCCTTTCTAATGTAACTGACATCTGAGGCCACCATTCCCTGAACTTGTGATATGCTTTCTCACTCACGAACCGGTCTTTCCATACCACCGGGTTTCGTGATCTCACCAATCCCCCTATCTATGTCTCACCACCTCTCCCGTTGTCCGAGGCATCTGTCAAGCCCCAAAACCGAGGGATCTGTCATTACCCACATGTGGTACAATACTTACAAAATATACATAACACACAGTTTTACTTTACGTGGTGTACAAGTTATACTGCCCAAAATACATATGTACATAACCCACATTTCCTGTCTACGGAGCCTCTAAGAGTACGAAGGAGTTATATAATACTTGCCGGTAACAAGGCTCCAGCTATACCTTACACAAATACCAAAATTAAAATCCGGAAGAAGAGGTGGCATGAACCACACAGGGCCGCGAGAGGAGAGGGGCTCACCAAAACAGCAGATAGGACGTAGGGGAGGCACTACTGTCAGTGGGCTGGAGTACCTTCTATAGAACCACCTACAATCATCACAAGAATGTAGCGCCCCCGGCAAATGGACGTCAGTACATTTGAATTGTACTGGTATGTATGAACAAATTTTACTCTAAGTAAACTCAACAATGCACAGGCAAGAAACAGACAAAGAGTCACACAATCACTGCACAAGGATATAGAAAGAAACACAATGGAAGTTCCCCAATTCTCACTTCATCACAATCACAATCACAATTCCACCCTTGTCCCTTCTCAACATTTTCACCCTTATTTCCTTCTGTTGCGGCGCGCAACCCGATCCCACCGAACAATCAGATATTTGTTGTGTTTCTATTGCGGCGTGCAACCCGATCCCACCGGACAATCACATCACACCCTTATCACTTCTCACATATCACCCTTATCCCTCCTGTTGCGGCGCGCAAATCTCATATCAACAAGGACAATTCACAATTCAATCACAGAAAATTTCAGCAATAGCAATATAGCTTCTTTACCACCCACAATACGTATAAAAAGAAAATCGTGCCACAACAAACCTTACCAAACAATGAATCGGATGTTGCCACAACCTTTTTATTCAATTACATCACACCACAACTCCTTTTCATTACTTGTTACACAACCTTTAGCATATACATTCATACTCTTGGATTCATTATCCTACTAACATCATTTCACATAGCATAGCAGATGATGATCAACTAAAGACAGACAAGGAATACACTTCACGCTTCAACACAATTCGAACAACCAGTTGCACATATTCACACCAATACACGTACCGTATGCTCGGACAACACAAAGCAATTTTACAAAGATTAAAGTTAGCCATACATACCTGGAGTCGAGTTTCCCTTTTTAATTCCTATCACAATTCACCGAACCGTCTAGCACCATCAATCTTGTTCACAATGCGACATATTAACCTTAGAATTAGGAGTCTTGAATTCATTTGAGCATTTTATCAAACACTATGTGATCCCTTAGATTAACTAAACCCTTTTTAGTGAAAGATTACTTTACATGCTTCCCTTTATGTCACGACCCGAAATCCCACCTTTCAGACTGTGACTGTGTCTAACGTTGAACCCGCTAGAAAAGCCAACGTACACAACACTTTGACATCTATAAAACAACGTAATAGTAATAAAGCCAATTAAC
>ML285193.1:0-100257 GCA_005239495.1 Nicotiana undulata
AGCTCGTCAAAAATGGCTAAGGGGCTGTGGGGAAGAAGGAAGGAGTGAAAATTTGGGAAAGTCACGTAATGTCTACTGTTTAGGGTTTAAGAGGAAAAATCACTGGGCGAATCTCGCACCTGCGGTACCGCAGGTGCAGAAAAATGCTCGCACCTGCGGCCTTGGGCCAGCCCAGCAGGGGCTGCTCCTGCGGAAAAGGATCCGCTCTTGCGGAGGCCGCTCCTGCGGGAATTTGGTCGCCCATGCGGAAAATCACGCGCCTGCGAGGGCCTGGACCGCGCCTGCGGTCTCGCGCCTGCGGGCTGAGTCTCGCGCCTGTGGACTCTGGGAAAAAGTCTGGGGATCGCACCTGCGGGGAGGGGACCGTAGGGGCGGTCCCGCACCTGCGCTCACACCAGCTGCTGTGCACCAGTAGTGGTTTTTGCTGGTTTTTGGCCTTGCGCGGGGTCCGGGAGGCACCTGGGCCCACCCGAGCCCCCGTCCAAATATATCAACAAGTCCTAAATCACTAAGCGGTCTCTCTTGAACTTTCGGAACACGAAATACAATAGCGGAACTCGAAATCAAACCCCAAAACTTATTTAATCAAATCTTAAGAACTTAAAATCCTAGAATTCATTTTCAATACGCCGAACCGGCCTAAACTGCTCGGAATGACATCAAACTTTGTAGATAAGTTATACATGATATCACGGTACTATTCCCGGTCTCGGAATGTCACTCGGACCTCGGGAACATAACATCACTTTCCAAGCCACATTTCAAATTCTTTAAAACCTCAAAACCTCATTTTGATCTGAAACCACTCAATTCACGCCCGTTTTACACCAAATTTTACAAATAAGACAAATAATATATAATAAACCTGTTTCGGGCTCCGGAACCATAATACGGGCCCGGTAACACGGTTTTCACATAATTATTCATTTTCAAAATCCTTTATTATTTTCAGAAAACAATTTTTTTTAAAAATTCATTTCTCGGGCTTGGGACCTCGGAATTCGATTCCGAGCATATGCCCAAGTCCCATATTTTCCTACGGACCCTCCGGGACCGTCGAATCACGGGTCCGGGTCCGTTTACCAGAAATGTTGACCAAAGTCAACTATATTCATTTATTAATTATCAAAACTCATTTTTATCAAATTTTCACATAATAGCTTCCTGGCTACACGCCCGGGCTGCGCACGCATATCGAGGTGAGGCTAACAGAGGCTCTCAGAACACAGATACAACTTAAATTACGTAAGATGACCGTTTGGGTCATCACAACATGATAACCAAAATTCATACTTTCAAATAGCGTAGTGACATGGTAGTAACATAGAGCAATATGGAAGCAAGAGTTTCCCAACTTAACACAAAGAACCCAACAACCTTTTTAGAGAATCAAACAAGGGACTCATACCCAGAATTTGAACACCAACGAGTTTATTCTATGAAGATTAGAGTTATCCATACATACCTCGACTTGGTCTCATCCCTAATTCCTATGAAAATTTCCGGAATCCTTTAGCTCTTTCAATCTATTTGACAACATAGCACAATCAAATTGTAATTAGGAATTGGATCATGGTCCTAGCTTATTTGAGCATTAAACCTAGAACTAGGAGTAGTCTAAGGTCCCATCCCCAATTTCTTTCTATCATTGCTTTTATTTTCCCACACATAGTCTAGAACCTCATGCATGGAAGGTCCCTTTCCTTATCTCCATGGACTACCTTACTAATGGCCCTTCTTAGCTAATCATGGAATTTTAAAAGGTGGTGTGGTAGAAACTTACCTCTTGGAGTGAAGAAATTTGTGTCCTATTTGATTAGTTCCAAGCTTTTAGTGGTGATGGAGGATCAATTTGATGGAATTAGGACCTTCTCTCTAGAATCCTCTCTTTTCTCACTCTAAATTATCAGAAAATACGCTTAAAATGATGAGAAATGGGTTTTATATGGGCCCGGGGCCGGGTTTAAAGATTAGAAAATGGATAGTACAAGATTTCGGACTGGGCTACAGACCTGGCGTCGCCTGGCTAACGCCTGGTTTGGCCTGGCTTTAGCCTGGCCTTACTTGCATAAAGCCTGGTCTGGCCTGACTTTAGCCTGGCCTTACTTGCCTAAAGCCTAGTCTAGCTGCAACGAAAAGTTTCCACTCCCCAGCGCATCGTTCAACCTGAAACTCAGGAAGTATAATGTATTACCTACCTTGACAGCACAAAGCCTTAAATTACATAGTGAAGTTTTTTCCGGGGCCTTACATAGGGGGCTCCGGATGCCATTCGGACGTCGCGCGAGGAAAGTTTAAGCTTTAAATGAGCTGCTGGTGCATTAGATCTGGTGCGAACGCACCTGCGTTTGGACAGCCACAGGTGCGAGACCGCAGATGCGATCGAAGCCTCGTAGATGCGATTATCGTGTGGGTGCCCAAGATCCGCAGATACGGTCCTTTTTCAGTAGAAGCGAAGCCGCATGTGCGGGCCCCATTCCACAGGTGCGACCCCAGCCAGTCTCTCCCCTTTTCGCAGATGCGAACATTGGTCCGCAGAAGCGAGACCAGAGATGTTGTCCCCTAACCGCAGGTGCGGAAATCGCTGAAGGCAGTACCTTCATTTAATGCGGGAATGTGTCATTTTGACACATTTTCATTCATTCTTGGGAAATTTGGGAAATTCCAAAGAGGGGATTTTGACTTAGCATCTTAAGGTAATGTATTTCCTACTTAATGTGACTTAGCCTTACATCTAAATTTACTGTTTTGGCCCTAGTAAGTGTCAAGTCGACCTATAGTCACTACTTCTTCGAGATTATACTGGATACTTACTAGGTACATAATGTTTATGTACTCATGCTACGCTTCTGTACTTAATTGTACAGGTTTTGAGGGAGGTGCATCTGGTTATCAATCCGAGCCCGTTCCTGACTTCTCGAGGTCAGAGATTCCACTGTGAGCTGCTTCTCTTGGTGCCGTTCAGCAGCACGTTGGAGTCTTCCCTTTTTGTTGTTCTATCTATATCCTCTCAGACAATAGGATTGATGTAATCTTTTGATTTCTTCTACTAGATGCCTGTTTACTTGTGACACTAGCTCCTGACACACACATTGGTAGACTATTTCTTTGGAAATGTAATTATTTTTAATTTAACATCTTGATCATTGCAATTAAATTTGCCTTTGACATTTGCTATCTTCTCATGCCTTGTGACAAAGGCTTTAGTATCGGTAAAAAGGTTTTTATAAAATTTAAGTGGAACTCACTAGACTAATTGTGTTGGCTTGCCTAACATCGGTGTTGGGCGCCATCGCGACCTAGGTTAGGATTTGGGTCATGACACTTTGTTACTAGCCGATAAATAAAATTATTTATGGCATTAGTGTTGTAGTTAGTCTCAAAAGAAACTTTTTGAGTTTCAATGATATTAGCCAAAGTGGTTGACATATTGAGGCTATAAATGAAAGGAAGATTGAATATCTTTATATTGCTATAAACATACCGGGTAAATATGAAAGGTTACCCGACTTTTCTTCTATTTGTGCTACACATGTATAAGCATAATAATGGAATCACATGCCACAAGTCAACTAGAGGTTTACTGTAACAAATATTAGTTGGCATGACCGGTTGGCCTTCCCGGTTCAATTATGATACGAAAATTAATTGAGAATTCACATTGGCATATAATGAAGAAATAGAAGATTCTTCAAGAATTCTTTTGTGTTGCTTATTCTCATGATATACCAGTTTAGGTTGGGATTTAATCCCTTAAAATCTGGAAAGAATAAAAGGTGATATATATATGGGCCCAGTCACCTGCCATGTGGACCTTCTACTATAAGATGGTTTTAAAATATGCATCTATTGTATGGTCACATGTGCGTTTGTTGTCAACTTGCAATGTGAATTTTGCATGGTTGATTGCTCAAATTATTAGAGCACAGTTCCAGAATATAAACTATGATAATTTATCTTGATTATGCTGGTTTAAATCCAACTTGATTTAGCAGAAATTGTATGCCTCCAATTATAGCTAAACCATTGGTTATGAGATGTATTATTTAACATACAATAGCACTTGTACGCATCTAGACAAGTTATGATAAATTCTCCCTATCACAATTGGTTCAGGGTCAGGAACCAAATAATTTCCATCTAGAAATATGGATGTTCTATATGATTTAATTTTTTCCACCACAATGCACGGTGATGGGTCCCCAAAGAAAGTTGGGGTTATGTGTTTGTGATCACAGAATTAGGGGGAGAAAATTGGCAGCTGAAAAAGTAATCATGGAATGAATTATTATGAATGTACCTAGATCCTCGTACAAGAAAATGTGAACTTGAAGTTCAAGTGATAATTCATTTGTAAAATATTACCAGGCGTATTTGCTGACCCAAAGCTAAATGTTATATTTCAGCTGCTAATGCTCCAAATAGAATAAAGTCCATGATGGACATAGTCTATGGAATGCATGAAGCGTAATAGACTAATCGGTTCCAAAGATAAAACTCATTGAAGAAGGAGAGAAGCATATGATAAAGATGGTCATACTAAGGAGGCAAGTGCTCTATAAGAGCACCATGACATAACACTTTATAAGCTCTCATGGAAGAGGCTCAGGTACCTGAAAATAATGAGATCTCGATAAGTTATGTCTTTTTCTGTGATGATGGAACCAATGTAAAATGATCATCGATGATATTGTTGATATAATGTAGCGCTAAACATTTTTAATATTGACGAGGATCTTGAGCTCTAATCTGTCATAGAATTTGGGTAGATAAATGATTGGTCAATTAAAAATACACAATCAAGATTGACTTCACTTGGAAAATGTGAAGTTTTGGACTGATAGTCCCAACACCTGAAAGTTTAAAGCAGTGGGGTGACACAAGCTTTTATGTAAATGTCATGCCATTGATTATATGGAAACATGTCCCCTTGTGGTGGATACAGTTGCTTTAAGATTTTAGTCTGGCAATACCTGGTAAATTTGATATGCGTATATGAAAATCATTGAAGGATTTTAACTGTTCTGAAGCATATTAAGGTTCTCACGAAATTTATTAAATAAAGCTTCAACAAATCTTTATGTGGATTAAAGCAATCATGGCGTACATGATTTATTTTTGTGTCTATTGCAATTGGTGCACTATATATCTCGCTAGAACCATGAGTATAATAATATGCTAGCAAGATATAGTTTTATTCCTATATGAAGATATTGGAATACTATTAGTATTATATTGCAAAAGGAATCATTGAAATAGATTTGTTTATTCTAACAAATAGTGTCAAGATTTTGTTGGTTATGCAAATGCAGGCATTTTCTGAAGTCCGTTCTTCAAACAATCTATTTGTGTGCGAGGAATTGCCATTATATAATTTCACAAGGTTGTCAATTGTTGATACTTATTCAAGTCATGTCAATATAATAGCAACTGATGAAGCAAGTGACTCAACACACTACAGGCGTGTGACTTTTCTTTGAAGAGAAGATTCCAATAATAGTGAAGACGCTGATGTTTGCTTATCTCAATTGAAAGAAGGATATATTGAAGGAGACAGAATAAATCATATATTTCATCAAAGTTCTTTGTCGGACACAATCTTCAACAGAATGATTAAATAGATGTTCAACAAATTCGTTCAAGTGATAATTTGGCGGATAATTCACTAAGGCATTAACTATCTCAACATTATAAATGTTGTTATACAAGCTTGGAATTCACTGCCTCTGGAAATAAAGTGATGTTTTCATCAGCGGGAGACAAATACACATTGTACTCTTTTTCCCTTGGCTAAGGTTTTATCCCACTGGGTTTTTCCTTGCAAGGTTTTTAATGAGGCGGCAAGTAATGCGTATTACAATATATGTGTACTCTTTCCTTCACTAAATTTTTTTCCTACAAGGTTTTTTCTTAGTAAGGTTTTAACGAGGCACATTATCTATAGACATCCAAGGGTAAGTGTTATAAAATATTATATTGTGTAGTGGATGTCTATAACTCCTAAAGAAGTTACTCCCACTACTCTTCTCCATTAACCTCCCACTACTTCTTACGATTATTGTTGTAACTCCCACACCTCCATAACCCCCTTCATGATTTTACCCCATGATCTAAATGGTTAATACCATATTCATGTCATCCCTTTGTATTACCTCAACGTCATCCTATAAATAGAGGGATTTGGCATTACATTGTACACACTTGAATACATAGAAGAAATAAGATAGTTATGTCTTCCTCTCTATATTTCTTGTCTATTTTCTTGTTTCATATTATTACTTTGAGCTTAGTTTCTTAACGCATGCCACTTTTTTAATAAATAAAGTTAGCATGATTCCTTTTCAGTTTCAGTAGTACGCATAGTCATTCAAAACATAAATAGTGGATAGAACTTCACACATATAGCAAACAACTAATAATAATATATGAATTTCATATGAACACAAAATCAAAGTGCCATAAAAATGAGAAAAAACATTAAAAAATAATACTAAAGTAAGCTAGTAAAATACATCGGAGAATGACTCAGAATTATATTTGAAAGAGTATATTTAGTTTTGATATATCATTATTCAAGTGGAATTAGTATTTAAAAAATTCGAATATTGATTAACTCTAGTTGCCGTTATATTTGAAAATAATTAGTTTTATAACAATTCTAAAATTTATTTTTAAAAGGTAAAATGATCGATACACATTTCGATTGGAGAACACGTTTCTTAATTTGAAGGGCATATGTAACGACCTGGCCGGTCGTTCCGTGAAATTAGCCTAGTTTTCCCTATTTCTTCTTTATCAAGTGTTGTTTAGCTCAATTATGCTGCGTTGGGTCGGTTGGTTGGGGTTCTGTGTGGTCGTGGTGAGAAATGAGACACTTTGTCTCTTAAGTTAGCTTAATAGTTGGAAAAGTCAACCGAAAGTTGACTTATAGGTTAAATGACCTCGAAATGTGGATTTTATAGCTCAGATAGCTTCGTTAGGTGTTTTGGGACTTAGGAGTGTGTTTGGAATGTGTTTCGGAGGTCCGGAGTAGAGTTAGGCTTGAATTGGCAAAATTGAGTTTTTGGCGATTTCCGGTCGGTAGTGGAAAATTAGCTATCGGGGTCGGAATGGAATTTCGGAAGTTGGAACTAGTCCGTAGTGTCATTTATGAGGTGTGTGCAAAATTTCAGGTCAATCGAAGGTGTTTTGGGTGGTTTCGGCATCGTTGGCGGAATTTGGAAGTTTCTAAGTTCTTAGGCTTGAATCCGAGGTTGATTTAGTGTTTTGGCATTGTTTTGAGTGATTCGAAGGCTCGACTCAGTTTTAATGAGGTTATGGGATATGTTGTCATGTTTGTTTGAGGTCCGGAGGGCCTCGGGTGAGTTTCAGGTGGTTAACAGAGAAATTCTAGGATTTTGAACTTGGCAGATTTTCTGGTGTTGTTGCAGAGAATTTTTGTTCATCGCGTTCGCGGTGGGGTCCCGCGTTCGCAAAGAGTAAGTGGGGAGCTGAGATTTTTATTCTTCGCATTCGCGAAGAGGAGGACACGAACATGGAGGTTTGAGTGAAGTATTCATAGCGTTCGCGCTCAGAGGGCCGCGTTCGGGTAGGGTTAATTGGCAGTTGGGGACCCAGGTCATTAGTCTACGCGTTCGCAGGGTTAGGAACGTATTCACGGAGGTTTGAGATCTTAAACTTCGCATTCGCGAAGCGTTAGCCATGTTCGTGAAGGGTTATTTGGGAGGCAGTCGAGGTTGGCCTACGCGAACGCGGGAGGACCATCGCGTTCGCGAAGAAGGGAAACTGGACAGACAATGTTAAATTCAAAAATCAAGGGTTTAAGTCCTAAACCTCAAAAACCATTGGAGAGCTCGGGAGAAGGCAAATTTTGAAGAGATTTTCAGTAGAGTAATTGGGGTAACTATTTCTCACTTGGTTTTGGTTCAATTTCATGATTTAATCTTGATTTTCATCATTTAATTTGAAAAATTGAAGTGGAAATTGGGGAAAAATGAAAGAAAAGTTTGATAATTCTTTTGGGGATTTGAATGGGCATTTGAGGTCGGATTTCGATGAATTTGATATGGGTAGACTCGTGAGTGAATAAGGATTCTAGTTTTTTGACTTTTATTAAATTCCGAGATGTGTGCCCGGGGTCGGGTTTGGTCAATTTCGGGATTTTTGGTTAAATTTGATAATTTTCGAGTGGGATTTGTTTCTTTAGCATATATTGATGATATACATATGATTTTGGTTAGATTCAGAGCAATTCGAGGCCGAGTCGAGAGGCAAAGGCATCGCGGATATTTTGGCCAATTTAGGTAAGTAACGATTATAAATCCAGACCTGAGGGTATGAAACCCCGGTATTTCGTATTGTTTTGATAAATGAGGTGAAGCATATGCTAGGTGACGAGCGCGTGGGAGTGCACCGATAGGGATTGTGACTTGGTCCGTCCCGTAGCGACTATTAATACGCGTATTTGATTTGAAATCATATGATATCCCGTATTTTAGAGATTAATACTATATTTTGGGTTGTACGCCATGTTTAGGGCCTTGTGCCGACCTGTTTGGACCCTCAGGGGTATTTTACTACTATTCTCACACTGTTTTGATAGAAAATATAATCTCAATCATGATTTATAGATGTTCACTGTTTATTCCTGTTTATCACACTGTTTTTAATTAATGAAAGATATTTTGGGCTGAGTCCCCGTGATTTGTGATGAGTTTCCCGAATGGCTTGTGAGGATTATGACTGAGTGAGGCAGAGAATCTGATTGTGAGGATAGTGATGGATTAGGATGCATGCCGAAGAAATATATATATATATGGATCGGGCTGCACGCCACAACGAGATATAAGTGGATCGAGTTGCAAGCCGCAACGAGATATTGGATCGGGCTTCACGCCTCAGCGATATAACGCTCGGGATGTAGGAGCCCCTCCGGAGTCTGTGCACCACCAGTGAGCGCAGTCGACTATTATGGATCAGGCTACACGCCACAGCGATTACTACACGGATCGGGCTGCACGCCGTAGCGGTTATTATATGGCAGATGTTGAGTGTGAGTGCTGAGTGTGAGAATTGACTTATGGGAGTAGAGTTACGTGTGACTGAGAGGCTTGACCGAGAGGCTTTAATTCTGAGAGACACTGTGCCCGAGAGGATGACATTTGCTTTGAAATTACTGTTTTCACTTTTATTTACACCGAGCCTCTAATGAAAATGTTGAAAAAATGTTTTATACGAACCTTTAAATGGAAACTTGGAATTCTTATGAAAATCTTCGGAAGATAGATTCCTGATTTGGTGTATTTGTTCTACTGCTGTTTATCACATGGTTTTACATGATTTTTATATGCTCGTGACTGCACTCAAGTCTTTAGTTATAATTATTACTTATTGAGTTGGCGTACTCACGTTACTCCCTGCACCATGTGTGCAGATCCAGGTACTGGGTCAGAGAGCTAGCTGATTCACACTCTCTTGGGAGCTCATTCGGGAATTTGAGGTAGTTGTTTGGCGTCCGCAGCATGCCCCCCTTTCCCTTCTTACTCTATAGTTTTATCTATTTCCAGACTTTTTGTAGTAATGAAATGGTATCATATTGTAACACTTCTTAGATGCTCATGATGGTCGACTCCAGGTGTTGGGGCTGTATTTAGACATTTGACTATTTGTATTGTTTTGGGAATGCTAAAAACAGAATTTTAATGGGATATCGGATAGCATATGTATTAAATGGAAAGTGTTATATGTTATTCTCGGTAGATTGAATAGCCTAGTATCATGATTGGAGCCATCACGGCCAATTTAGGTTGGGGTCGTGACAAGTTGGTATCAGAGTCTAGGTTACATAGGACTCACCGGTCATGAGCAGGTTTGTAGAGTCTTGCAGATCGGTACAGAGACGTCTGTACTTATCTTCGAGAGGCTGCAGAACCCTTAGGAAAATCTCACATTCTTGAATTCTGTCGTGCGAATCTGTTGATTCTAGAAACTAAACTTCAGTTGTTTTGTTCTCTCACGGATGGTGAGGACACGCGCTACCGATCAAGGTGACCAGACACCAGCTGGGCCAACGAGGGGTAGAGGCCGCGGTAGAGGTAGGGGTGCAGCCCTCGTAGCAGTCAGGCTAATACCCGTAGAACCACTTATTATTCCAAATCAGGTTCCCGCCGCAGATGTTCCAGCGGGATCGGCTCAGGCACCGGCAGTGCCTATTGTGATATAGGGTCTTTAGAAGACTTTGGCCCAGATTCTGACCATGTGCACCAGTATAGAACATGTAGTTGTTGTTTCTACTACAACCGATACTTCTCAGGTCGGGGGAGGCACCAAGACTCCTGCCGCCCAAACACTTGAGCAGGTCAATCAGGGACTTCCGACACCGGGAGCAGCTGCAGCCCAGCCGATTGCACCTGTCCAGGATTATGTGATTCCCGTCATGCCAGATGACGAGCAGCATAGGTTGGACATATTTGGTAGACTTTAGCCTCCGACATTCAGTGGTGCTGAGGGCGAGAATGCCCAGGGTGTCTTAGAGAAGTGTCAGATGATTCTTCATACTGCATGAATATTGGATACCGATGAGGTCTCGTTTACTACTTTCCAATTCTTAGGAGCTGCATTCACTTGATGGGAGTCTTATAAGAGGTGTAGGCCTATTGGGAGTCTCTAGAGGACATATTCAGAACAGTAGGGGTCTCTCATTTAGGCCCCCTCAGCCAGTTCGCCCAGCTTATAGTGGTGCATCACGGGGCATGGTCCCCGCAATTCTCATCCAGACCGCTCTTCATTCAGTGCCCTTCCAGCCCAAAGTTCATCTCGAGCACCATCGGTTTAGGGTTCCTCTATGCATGGTTCTTCTAGTGGCTATCTTGGTGCCAGGGGTTCCCTTCAGTCCCCTTCTCCAGCACCAAGGAGTTGTTATGAGTGTGGGGAGTTCGGGAATATGAGGAGGCAGTGTCCTCGTCTTCTTGGGGTTCCACTCCTGCAGAGGAGTCATCGCTCGACTTCAGCTCCAGTTACTTCACCACCCGCCCAAACAGCTAGGGGTGGGGATCAGACAGCTAGAGGCCGCTCTATAGGGGGAGTTCAATCAGGTGGAGGTCAGGCTCATTTTTATGCACTTCCAGCCAGACTAGATGATATGGCCTCAAATGCAGTGATTACAGGTATTGTCTCAGTATATCACCGAGATGCTTCGGTCTTATTTGATTCTGGTTCCATGTAATCCTATGTTTCATCATATTTTGCCCATTTTTTGGATATTCCCTCTGAGTCTTTACTTACATCTTTTCATGTGTCGACCCCGATGGGCGATACTATTGTTGTGGACCGTGTGTATCGGTCATGAGTGTTATCTATTGGGGGTCTGGAGACCTATGTGGATCTATTGGTTCTTATCATGGTGGACTTTTATGTGATATTGGGAATGGATTGGCTATCTCCGTGTCATGCTGTTCTATATTGTCACGCTAAGACCGTGACCTTAGTAATGCCAGGATTTTCGAGGGTTGAGTGGAGGGGTTATGTTGAGTATGTGCCTAGTAGGGTGATTTCTTACCTGAAGTCTCAGCGTATGGTGGAGAAATGGTGCTTGTCTTATTTGGCTTTTGTGAGGGATGTCAGTGCTGAAACTCCCACTATTGATTCGGTTCCTATGGTCCGTGATTTTTCGGACGTGTTTCCTGCTGACCTGTCTGGCATTCCACTTGACAGGGATATTGATTTTGGTATTGATTTGGTGCCAGGCACTCAACCTATTTCTATTCAACCTTATCGTATGGCATCGGCAGAGTTGAAGGAATTGAAAGAGCAGCTTCAGGAACTCCTAGATAAGGGGTTCATTCGGCCTATTGTGTCACCTTGGGGTACACCAGTGCTATTTTTGAAGAAGAAAGAAGGTTTCATGAAAATGTGTATTGACTACAGGCAGTTGAACAAGGTTACAATCAAGAATAAATATCCTTTGCCTCGTATTGATGACTTGTTTGACCAGCTTCAGGGAGCCAGAGTTTTCTCTAAGATTGATTTGAGATCCGGATATCATCAGCTGAAGATTCGGGATTCAGATATTCCCAAGACAACTTTCAGGACCCATTATGGTCACTATGAGTTTATGGTGATGTCTTTTGGGCCGACCAATGCCCCAACAACGTTCATGTATTTTATGAACATCGTGTTTCAGCCGTACTTGGATTCCTTTGTTATTGTGTTCATTGATGACATCCTGGTATATTCTCGTAGCCAGGCGGAGCATGCTCGACATTTGAGAGTTGTATTGCAGAGATTGAAGGAGGAGAAACTTTATGCAAAGTTCTCCAAGTGTGAGTTATGGCTCGGCTCAGTAGCTTTCTTGGGGCACGTGGTGTCCAGTGAAGGTATTCAGGTTGATTCGAAGAAGATAGAGGCGGTGCAGAGTTGGCCCATACCGTCCTCAGCTATAGAGATTAGGCGCTTTCTTTGTTTGGCAGGGTATTACCGTCTCTTTGTGAATGGGTTTTCTTCTATTGCTTCACCCTTGAACAAATTGACCCAGAAGGGTGCTCCGTTCAGGTGGTCGGACGAGTGTGAGGAGAGCTTTCAGAAGCTCAAGGTTGCCTTGACCTCAGCTCTAGTGTTAGTATTACCATCAGCTTCAGGTTTCTATATCATATATTGTGATGCCTCGAGGATATGCATTGGCTGTGTATTGATGCAGGAGGGTAGGGTGATTGCCTACGCCTCGCTCCAGTTGAAGACTCTTGAGAAGAATTATCCAGTGCATGATCTCGAGCTTGCATCCCTTGTTCACGCCTTGAAGATTTGGCGTCATTATTTGTATGGGGTGCATTTTGAGGTTTTTACTGATCACCGTAGTCTGCAACATCTGTTTAAGTAGAAGGATATGAATTTGCATCATAGGATATGGTTGGAGCTTCTCAAGGACTATGATATCACTATTCTATACCATCCGGGGAAGGCCAATTGTAATGACCCGACCGTTCGTTTTGGGCTCTAGCGTGTCGTTTAGCGGTTGGAAGTCTTGAACAACTTCATTTTGGGTATATTGACTTGTGCGTATGGTTGGAATTAAAATTCAAGAAGATCGGAGTTAAATGGGAAGGAGAATATTCATTTTAGAAGCCTTAAGTTAAAGAAATTGAGTAAGACTAGAATTTTGAGTAAACGACCTCAGAATCAAGACCCGAAGATTCCAGCAGGTTCGTATGATGATTTCGGACTTAAGCATATGTCCGAATCGGGATTTGGATAACCCGGGAGCGTTTCGGTGTATATTGTGGAAGTCAGCATTTTTGAAGAAATTTCCTAAGTTTGGCTTGAAGCGCATTTCAATGATATTGATGTTTGTTTGGGACTTCGAGTCTGGGAAAAGCTCCATATGGTGAACCTAGAGTTGGGAGCGCGATCGGAAGTAAATTCGGATGTCCGGAGGTCATTTTGAAGTCATTTGGCTAAAGATAGAAAATTGAAGGTTTTGAAGAATCCGACCGGAAGTGGGAAATTTGATATCGGGGTCGTAATGCGATTCTGGGAGTTGGAGCAGGTCCGCAATGTCGAATATGACTTGCGTGCAAAATTTGGGGTCAATCGGACGTGATTTGACAGGGTTCGGCATCGGATCTGGAAGTTGAAATTTCTTAAGTCTTAAAGATTTGGATTAGAGAGAGATTCGTCATTTCGATGTTGTTTGATGTGTTTTAAGGCTTCGAGCAAGTCCGTGTTATGTTTCGAGATAGGTTGGTGTAATTGGACGGGGTCCCGGGGGCCTCAGGTGGATCTCGGGTGGTTAACGGATCGAAAGTGAAGTTTGAAAAGAGTTGAAGTTGCTGTCATCAGGTCAGACCGCACCTGCGATGCAATTTCCGCAGGTGCGGCTTGGACGCCGCAGGTGCGAAGAATTGGGGGTCCAGCTGGGAGCACATGTGCGATGGTATTTCCGCACCTGCGAGACCGCAGGTGCGAGGTTATTTCCGCACCTGCGAACGCGCAGGTGTGGCCTTTGGATCGCAGGTGCAAACTTTGGCTGGAGTTGAGGAAGCCGCAAGTGCGGAAGATCGAGTGCACCTGCAGAAGCGGAGGTGCGAGCGGAAGACCGCAGGTGCGGAAAACGACCTGGGCAGATTATTTTAAAACCGAGAATGGTTGGTCATTTCCTCATTTCTTCTTTGGTTTGGGAGATTTCGGAGGAGCTTCAAGAGAGGATTTTCGTCATGAATCACAAAGTAAGTAACTCCTTCATGTTTCCAAGTTTAGTACAAGATTTATTACATAGATTTGATATGAGAAATTGGGGAAAATGTGGGGAAATTGCAAGGAAACCTAGAATTTGATAAATGTGATTTCTGCCACGAATTGAAAATAAATTTTGGAGTAAATTGTGTAATTGAATTAGTAAGGCTTCGGGTAGAGATTTTCTTCAAGAAATTTCAGAGTTCGGGCACGTGGGCCCGAGGGCATTTTGGTCATCTCATTGAGTCGGGTTGAGGAACTCTGTAATTTGAATTTGTTATGATCTATTGAGTATATTTTCATTGAATTATCATTATTTGGATAGTTTTGGAGCGTTGCACATCCATTTAAAGTCGTCGTAGAGGCTTGGAAGCCGGTGATGAATCTTCGGAGCGAGGTGAGTCTCCTTTCAAACCTCGTAAGGGGGAAATGTCCCCATAGGTTCCTTATTAGTTATGTATACATGTTGTGGGGGCCGCGTACGTACCAAGTGATGAGAGTCCGTACGTGGCGACTATATTTCTATGTCGGGTAGCTTTAGGACTCACGAGCATGACTTTATGTGCCTTATTTGTACCTTGTATGTATTGAAAGATTATGATTTCAATCCCAGTTGGCTACAATGGTATTGGAACAGTCCTGTTGAGTTCCTATTGAGTCGGTACACATATGTACCTAAATATGTATATGCACTTGTTATCGAGTTAGCACATGAGTCGCAGGTAATATTCGCGATCATGGGTAGCTTATCATTATCGAGTCAGCACACGAGTCGCAGGTAAGATTTGCGATCGTGGGTAGCTTATCATTATCGAGTCAGCACACGAGTCGCAGGTAAGATTCGCGATCGTGGGTAGCTTATCATTATCGAGTCAGCACACGAGTCGCAGGTAAGATTCGCGATCATGGGTCGCTTATCATTATCGAGTCAGCACATGAGTCGCAAGTAAGATTCACGATCGTGGGTAGCTTATCATTATCGAGTCAGCACATGAGTCGCAAGTAAGATTCACGATCGTGGGTAGCTTATCATTATCGAGTCAGCACACGAGTCGTAGGTGAGATTCATGGTAGTGGGTAGCTTATCATTATCGAGTCAGCACACGAGTCACAGGTAAGATTCGCGATCGTGGGTAGCTTATCATTATCGAGTCAGCACACGAGTCACAGGTAAGATTCGCGATCGTGGGTAGCTTATCATTATCGAGTCAACATACGAGTCACAGGTAAGATTCGCGATTGTGGGTAGCTTATCATTATCGAGTCAGCACACGAGTTGCAAGTAAGAGTCGCGATCGTGGGTAGCTTAACATTATCGAGTCAGCACACGAGTCGCAGGTAAGATTCGCGATCGTGGGTAGCTTATCATCATCGAGTCAACATACGAGTCACAGGTAAGATTCGCGATCGTGGGTAGCTTATCATTATCGAGTCAGCACACGAGTCGCAGGTAAGATTCGCGATCGTGGGTAGCTTATCATTATCGAGTCAGCACATGAGTCGCAAGTAAGATTCGCGGTCGCGGGTAGCTTATCATTATCGAGTCAGCACACGAATCGCAGGTAAGATGAGCGTACGTGGGTAGCTTATCATTATCGAGTCAGCACACGAGTCGCAGGTAAGATTCGCGATCGTGGGTAGCTTATCATTATCGAGTCAGCACACGAGTCGCAGACTGGATGCGCGATTGTGGGTCAGCTTATTACTATTGAGTCAGCACGCGAGTCGCAGGTATGATTCGCGATCGTGGGTAGCTTATGACCACCCTTATGACTCCGGCCGGTTGTCTTGTTCTGGTATTGTATTATAACTTGAGTCTCAGTCACTTATAGTGGGATTGGCGGGTATAGTGTAAACGGAGGATTTGGCACTTGCAGTTCATTTTCAGTTGTTACTTGGATTACATTATTTGCTTATGTACTTGTTGATTTTTGCTTCACATGCCTACTTCTTTAGCCATATCTCTTTTTATATTATAGTGCTGGACCTTAGTGAGTATCTAGTCGACCTCTCTTCACTATTTCTTCAAGTTTAGACGGGACACTCACTGGGTACATATATGTATATGTACTCATACTACGCTTTCTGTGCATTTTGTTGCACAGGTATCTTCATAGTTCAGTGATTTATTTGGAGACTTACTCGGGCTGCACTCATCCGGAGGCGTTCTGCAGTTGACAGAGTCTCCTTCTTTCTATATCTTTACATTGTATCTCTATTGCCTTTGTCCCATTTATTTCTCGGACAAGAGTTGTATAATTGTATAAATTCTTAGAAACTGCTCATGTACTTGTGTCACCGGGTTCTGGGGATGTGCTGAGTCTTGTTTTATTGAATTAAATGGATTTCCTGTCGCGTTTAATTTACAAAAATTTATTTATTTGATTATGAAATGCAATAAAGGCACCGATCTCAAAATTGTTAAACAGGAAGGTATTTCAACTGATTAAGGGGTTGGCTTGCCTGACGGTGGTGTCCGGCGCCATCACAACCCATAGGTTTTGGGTCGTGATAACGTGGTATCAGAGCTCTAGGTTCCCCTAGGTTTCACGAGTCATGAGCAAGTCTAGTAGAGTCTTGCGGATCGGTACGGAGACGTCTGTACTTATCTTTGAGAGGCTACAAAGCTGTTAGGAGTACTTCCCTTCTTGGTTCCTCATCGTGCGATTTGATTCCTTTGAGGCTTATGCCGATGTTTATTTTTACTCAATCTTACGTGTCGCGAAGCGCTTGTTATGAATCGGGAATTTGAGGAGTTGTAATGGTGCTACAGATATGGGCGTGAAGTCTTCTGTGCTTAGTTTTTGGGGCTGTTATTGTTGCCCTGCAAGAAGAATATTATGTTATTTCAGCTCAGTTGTTGTATTTCTGAGAGCCTTGAGGCTATGCTCAGATAGTGATGATGTTTCCGATTGGTTATCGCGCGATGTCGATATGGAGGTAGAATTTTTGCCCGTAGGACGGGGGTGATGAATGGATTGAAGGGAGGTCTCCTTAGAGTGGGATTTCGAGATTTCAGCATTTTAGTTCCGGCGGAGGAAAGGCGATTGAACTATAAATGGTTAGGGTTTGGGTGATAAAAGTAATGAAGCTTGGTGTTATCGAGCAAGGTGGAGTATTCACCCGTGTTGTGGTACCGATGTTTGATTGAATAGAACATGTTAAGTTCGCCGATGTTATAGTTCTTCGGTTGCATTGGGTTAGAGTGTTGTCAAGAAGTGTTGAGGAAGCAGCTGTTATAGATCGTGGTGTGCGGTGGTTTAAGTATGAGCGTTTCTAATGAAGGAAGCTCAAGAAAGATGATCATCAGAGAGTTTGAAGTCGTGGTGATCTGCTGGTTCAAGAGCTACAGAGAATGATATTGAATTGAGGCAGCAGTTGAGAAGCATGCGATAAAGGAAGCCATGTGAAAAGTGTCAAGTAGCGCCTAAACCTCTAAATGTCAGGCGTCAGAGGCGGAGGTCGGGTAGTTGCTTAGGGGAATGAGTCCAACTAAGTAAGAAGTGGCATTATAGCCTATGAGTTCAGTGGTAAGGCGGTTGTCTACCTTGAGGAGGAGTTGAAGTGATTTGAGAAATTTTGTGGACAAGAAGTAGGTCCACAAGCTTAAACCGAAATGTTGGTTATTCGGCGAAAGGTTAGATGCCACAGAGAGGAGTTGTTAGGGATGAAGAAGGATGCAGCATAGCTTGGAATCAGATGATGTTGTCGCGCGCATAGTGGATGACCATGGGGAGCGGACGGACTAGTCAAGTCGGTGAAGGAGGAAAAGTTTAGGATGGGGGTCTCGATGTCGTAGGAAGTGTGCCTCACAACATAGTGGAAGGTGTCGGTTGGTGAGTTTCCACAGGTGGGTTATCTTCTGTGAGTAGGATAGCGGTTGTGGGGTAGGCAAGTTTCTGTGAGGGATCCCAGTGGCTAGTCGGTAGGAAGAAGAATGTGTAAATGGTGCTGGAGAATTGAGTATTTGGGGAATGCTAACAGGGGGATTCAGAAGAATTGGATGGATTGGTTGAGCAAGGTCATGTCGACAAGAAGAAAAGATCTCAGCGGTGTTTGGAGTGGTGCAGGGAGTAGCTTCGGGCTAAGTGGGGGGATTCCCCACCACCTGCAGTTGGGTTGTAGGGTTGTGTCCTCATGGGACTGCGGATTGTCGGCATATCGGCAAGTTGTTACACCAAAGAGAAAGGAGTAAAGCGGTAATTGAGCATTGCATATGATGAAAAATGTGTGAAGATGGTCCTATTGGACCAGGGTTAGGCTTTGAAAGATTCAGAATGTATGCTTAAGGCATAGGAAAGTTGTAAGAGTAGTGACTCTGTCACGTGCTTCATTGAGAGAAATGTTCGTGTGCTAGATGAGTCTTGGCGTTGATTGTATTAGGGGCCAGTCGGAGAGGGTGACTCTCAGTAGCGGTCCTAGTGAATTTGAAAGTTAGAGACTGTGGTGTTTAAGGGTTTCAGGCAGCAGTGTGATTAAGAATCGAGCTTTTGCAGTATAATCCCTGAGGAGAAGGAAAATAGTTGTAGTGTTCGATGTTATTTCAGCACGCATGATAGTGTTGGAGGAGTGAGAGAAATAGACTCCGAGTTGTAGAAAGATTATCAGGAGGTTGTGAGACGAGTTGCGGAATTTAGGAAGCATGGTCTCGTGAATCAAGGTCACTCGGGATGAGTGGGGGTTGAGCTGCTATGAGATGAAGGAAGTTACTATTACCTTTGAGGCAACTAAAGATGATTAAAAGAAGATAGATTGGTTAGCCATGGCTGAAATGGCACAAGTACGGCAGTAATTAGTTCCTTCGGCATGATTGAGTATGTGTACGGTCTGTGTAGATATGTGTGGGGCCTGTAGGCCGTCATAATAGATCTCAGTTGGAAGCATTCAAGTGCTATATGTGATGAAGTGTTCACCCTGTTAGTGGTTCAGGAGTTATGATGGAATTTCCTATGCTATTCCATATTGGCATGTTATGTGCAATAACCGGTATGTAACTGGAAGTAAGAATCGAGATTGCAGTTAGGTGTTAACAAGGATGTCATGAGCTCAGGGGAGCAAGAACAAGGGATTTGAATGTCTAGAATAAGCTGATGTTGTCTTCAGTGTCATCTGAGTTCGGTGTTTGGTGAAAGAGGCTTTGTGTCCTGGTTACGGGTCCTTGAATTGTTTTACAACCTTAGGATGGTCGGTGGTATGGATGTGCATACCGGTTGCCTTGGGTGGAAAGTCGTGGGAGTGTGACCATGGGAAGATTGTGTAAGCGTGACTTGTAGTCACCTGATTGATTGCAGATTTAGACTAAGTATAACGAAGTATAATATTGATTATTTGAGAATATATGCCTTAAAGGCATTCGATCCAGTTAGTTGCGAATTGTGGGGTGTTTGACCTTGCTATGATTGTTGCTCTTGTGTGTTATGAGAAAAAGGTGGGTTATTATGGACCCAGTAAGGCTATCAGCCTAGTTCAGTGCGAGCAGAATCGGCTTGAAGTGAATGAATGGATTTAAACAAGATTATGGGTTTCATGCGAGTCAGATGTGTTCATTTCAGTATAGCGCTCCTAAATGAGGGGTGTTGGAATATCAGGCGTTGTCCCGCCTTCGTCAAATTTATGTGATATTATAATATGCCGCGTGAGTTATGAAACGGCTTGATAAATTCTTATGTGTTGAGATTCTGCGTGGCGATGAGGTTAAGTGAGCAGAATGGCTCTTGAGATTCAGATTATATATCGCACCTCAGTCGTGCTTGAGTTTTGTAGCATATGGCTCTATCAGTCTCCCCAGAATGGTGTTCTGCACTTAGCGTGATTGTGGCCAGTATTCAGTAATTAGTAATAGTGAGCAATTCAGCTCCAGGTATATAATTCCTTATGTAAATATTGTGATGGGATCGTGTGGCCCTCCGCCACGGGTATGTTATTTGGATCGGGTTGTACGCCGCAACAGTGTAATGTGGAGCAAGGCTCCCATAATTATTTTCTTGTGTTTTACGTCCTATTTCTCTAAGGGAAGTTCATATTTATAAGCGAGTCGAGTAGTCCCTTCCAAAGTCATGTCTTATGTATCATGTATCATGTTCGAACTGTGGCCTATTGGCGTATGGTGGCATCGTGTGAGACTGTTGGTTATGTCTGGGATGATTGGTTATCTGAGCAGTTCATACTGGGTGAGACGAGAATTATGGATCAGGGATCGGTGCGATGAGATTATGTGAAATATATTACAGGTCAATCACCATTATTTGGGTTGTAATGAAATGATGATCTAAGTCAAGAGAAAAGATGCCAATGTGTGGTTAACTCTGCAATTGGTTAGAAGTTTCTACACATCTCTTCCGTTGTGGTGATATCGCCAGCGTTATAGTACAATGTATGAAGGTATCTTATAAGGTGCCCTAAGAGCATCAAATTCGCAGAATTTTGGCTATTAAGGTTCAGGGAGCGTCATTGTGGTCAGATAATGGATCAAGGGGTGTATGGTACTAATTCAGCAAAGGCACGCAATTGTGTTCTGGTGCCTCTTGTGGTAGTTGATACGGTGTTCAAATATTAGAATCATGCATGGCAGAGAAATTCAGGTGTTGGAACTTAGTTAGGAACTTATTGTATGAATAAGAAGAGGATATCTTCAGACTTGATCAAGCATGTGTGCTCAGCGGGGTTGTAGTAGCACGGACAGGTGCACAAGGTGTTAAACAATGAATTCACATAACTTCAGAGCAGCTCTTGGCATGTTCGAGGACGAACGTCTGTTTTAAGTGGGGGAGAATGTAATGACCCGACCGGTCATTTTGAGCTCTAGCGTGTCGTTCAGCGCTTGGAAGTCATGAACAGCTTCATTTCGGGTATATTGAGTTGTGCGTATGGTCGGAATTAAAATTCAAGAAGATCGAAGTTGAATGGGAAGGAGAATATTCATTTTAGAAGCCTTAAGTTGAAGAAATTGAGTAAGACTGGAATTTTAAGTAAACGACCTCAGAATCAGGACTCGAAGGTTCCAGCAGGTTCATATGATGATTTCAGACTTGGGCGTATGTCCGTATCGGGATTTTGATAACCCGGGAGCGTTTCAGTGTATATTGTGGAAGTCAGCATTTTTGAAGAAATTTCCTAAGTTTGGATTGAAGCGCATTTCAATGATATTGATGTCCGTTTGGGACTCCGAGTCTGGGAGTAGCTCTGTATGGTGAACCTGGAGTTAAGAGCGCGATCGGAAGTGAATTCGGATGTCCGGAGGACATTTTGAAGTCATTAGGCTAAAGATAGAAAATTGAAGGTTTTGAAGAATCCGACCGAAAGTGAGAAATTTGATATCAGGGTCGGAATGCGATTCCGGAAGTTGGAGCAGATCTGTAATGTCGAATATGACTTGCGTGAAAAATTTGGGGTCAATCGGACGTGATTTGACATGGTTCGACATCGGATGTGGAAGTTGAAATTTCTTAAGTCTTAAAGAATTGGATTAGAGAGAGATTTTTCGTTTCGATGTTGTTTGATATGTTTTGAGGCTTCGAGCAAGTTCGTGTTATGTTTCGGGATAGGTTGGTGTAATTAGACGGGGTCCCGGGGGCCTCGGGTGGATCCCGGGTGGTTAACGGACCAAATGTTGAAGTTTGAAAAGAGCTGAAGTTGCTATCATCTGGTGCGACCGCACCTGCGATGGAATTTCCGTAGGTGCGGCTTGGACGCCGCAGGTGCGAAGAATTGGGGGTCCGGCTGGAAGCGCATGTGTGATGGTATTTTCGCACCTGCAAGACCGCAGGTGCGAGGTTATTTCTGCACCTACGAAGGCGCAGGTGAGGCCTTTGGATCGCAGGTGCGAAGTTTGGCTGGAGTCGAGGAAGCCACATGTGCGGAAGATCGAGCGCACCTGCGGAAGCGCAGGTGCGAGCGGAAGACCGCAGGTGCGGAAAATAACTTGGGCAGATTGTTTTAAAACCGAGAATGGTTGGTCATTTCCTCATTTCTTCTTTGGTTTGGGCGATTTTGGAGGAGCTTCAAGAGAGGAGTTTCGTCATGAATCACAAGGTAAGTAACTCCTTCATGTTTCCAAGTTTAGTACAAGATTTATTACATAGATTTGATATGAGAAATTGGGAAAAATGTGGGAAAATTGCAAGAAAACCTAGAATTTGATAAATGTGATTTCTGCCACAAAATGAGCATAAATTTTGGAGTAAATTGTGCAATTAAATTAGTAAAGCTTCGGGTAGAGATTTTCTTCAAGAAATTTCGAAGTCCGGGCACGTGGGACCGAGGGCATTTTGGTCATCTCATTGAGCCGGGTTGAGGAACTCTGTAATTTGAATTTTTTATGATCTATTGAGTATATTTTCATTGAATTATCGTTATTTGGATAGTTTGGGAGCGTTGCGCATCCATTTGAAGTCTTCATAGAGGCTTGGAATCCGGTGATGAATCTTCGGAGCGAGGTGAGTCTCCTTTCCAACCTCGTAAGGGGGAAATGTCCCCATAGATTCCTTATTTGTTATGTATACATGTTGTGGGGGCCGCGTACGTACCAAGTGACGAGAGTCCATACGTGGCGACTATATATCTATGTCGGGTAGCTTTAGGACTCACGAGCATGCCTTTATGTACCTTATTTGTACCTTGTATGTATTGAAAGATTATGATTTCAATCCCAGGAACTCTGTAATTTGAATTTTTAATGATCTATTGAGTATATTTTCATTGAATTATCGTTATTTGGATAGTTTGGGAGCGTTGCGCATCCATTTGAAGTCGTCGTAGAGGCTTGGAATCCGGTGATGAATCTTCGGAGCGAGGTGAGTCTCCTTTCCAACCTCGTAAGGGGGAAATGTCCCCATAGGTTCCTTATTTGTTATGTATACATGTTGTGGGGGCCGCGTACGTACCAAGTGACGAGAGTCCATACGTGGCGACTATATTGCTATGTCGGATAGCTTTAGGACTCACGAGCATGCCTTTATGTACCTTATTTGTACCTTGTATGTATTGAAATATTATGATTTCAATCCCAAATGGCTACAGTGGTATTGGCATAGTCCTGTTGAGTTCCTATTGAGTCGGTACATATATGTACCTATATATGTATATGCACTTGTTATCGAGTCAGCACACGAGTCGTAGGTAAGATTCGCGATCGTGGGTAGCTTATCATTATCGAGTCAGCACACGAGTCACAGGTAAGATTCGCGATCGTGGGTAGCTTATCATTATCGAGTCATCACACGAGTCGTAGGTAAGATTCCCGATCGTGGGTAGCTTATCATTATCGAGTCAGCACACGAGTCGCAGGTAAGATTCGCTATCGTGGGTAGCTTATCATTATCGAGTCAGCACACGAGTCGTAGGTAAGATTCGCGAACGTGGGTAGCTTATCATTATCGAGTCAGCACACGAGTCGCATGTAAGATTCGCGATCGTGGGTAGCTTATCATTATCGAGTCAGCACACGAGACGCAGACTGGATGCGCGATCGTGGGTCAGCTTATTACTATTGAGTCAGCACGCGAGTCGCATGTATGATTCGCGATCGTGGGTAGCTTATGACCTCAGTCCTTATGACCACCCTTATGACTCCGGCCAGTTTTCTTGTTCTGGTATTGTATTATCACTTGAGTCTGAGTCGCTTATAGTGGGATTGGCAGGTATAGTTTAAACGGAGGATTTGGCACTTGCAGTTCATTTTCAGTTGTTACTTGGATTATATTATTTGCTTATGTACTTGTTGATTTCTGCTTCACATGCCTACTGCTTTAGCCATATCTCTTTTTATATTATATTGCTGGACCTTAGTGAGTATCTAGTCGACCTCTCGTCACTACACCTTCGAGTTTAGACGGGATACTCACTAGGTACATATATGTATATGTAATCATACTATGCTTTCTGTGCATTTTGTTGCACAGGTATCTTCATAGTTCAGCGATTGATTTGGAGACTTACTCGGGTTGCACTCATCCGGAGGCGTTCCGCAGTTGACAGAGTCTCCTTCTTTCTATATCTTTACATTGTATCTCTATTGCCTTTGTCCCATTTATTTCTCGGACAAGAGTTGTATAATTGTATAAATTCTTAGAAACTGCTCATGTACTTGTGTCACCGGGTTCTGGGGATGTGTTGAGTCTTGTTTTATTGAATTAAATGGATTTCCTGTCGTGTTTAATTTACAAAAATTTATTTATTTGATTATGAAATGCAATAAATGCATCGATCTCGAAATTGTTAAACAGGAAGGTATTTCAACTGATTAAGGGGTTGGCTTGCCTGACAGTGGTGTCCGGCGCCATCACAACCCATAGGTTTTGGGTCGAGACACCAATGTAGTGGCCGATGCCTTGAGTCACATAGCAGAGAGTTTGGGGAGTCTAGCATATCTTCCAGTAGCGGAGAGGCCATTAGCACTTGATGTTCAGTCATTAGCGGGCCAGTTGGTGAGATTGGATCTATCAGAGCCCCATCGGGTATTGGCTTGTGTAGCCTCCAGGTATTCTCTTTATGACCAGATCAGAGAGCGCCAGTATGATGACGCACACTTGCTCGTTCTTCAGGATAGGGTCCGGCGAGGTGATGCCAGGGATGTAGTTATTGGTGATGATGGGGTTATGAGGCTGCAGGGTCGGATATGTGTGACTAATGTGGATGGGCTTCGAGAGTTGATTCTAGAAGAGGCCCACAACTCTTGTATTCCATCCATACGGGTGCCGCGAAGATGTATCAGGATCTGAGACAACATTATTGGTGGAGATGGATGAAGATGGATATTGTTGGATTTGTAGCTCGGTGTCTCAAGTGTCAGCAGGTCCAGTATGAGCACAAGAGGCCAGGTGGATTGCATCAGAGGTAGGATATTCCGGAGTGGAAGTAGGAGCGATCACCATGGACTTTATAGTTGGGCTCCCACGGACTGCGAGGAGGTTCGATGCTATATGGGTTATTGTGGATTGGCTGACCAAGTCCGCACACTTCATTCCTGTTAGTACTACTTATTCTTCAGAGCGGTTAGCTGAGATTTATATCCGGGAGATTGTCCGGTTGCATGGTGTCCTAGTTTCTATCATTTCTGACAGAGGTACTCAGTTCACTTTGCAGTTTTGGAGGGCCGTGCAGAGAGAGTTGGGTACTAAGTTTGAGTTGAGCACAACTTTTCATCCCCAGACGTACGGGCAGTCAGAGCGCACTATTCAGATTCTGGAGGACATGTTGCGTGTTTGTGTACTTGATTTTGGGGATTCATGGGACCAGTTTCTGCCACTCGCAGAGTTTGCATATAATAATAGTTATCAGTCGAGTATTCAGATGGCTCCGTATGAGGCTTTATATAGGAGGTGTAGATCTCCGGTTGGTTGGTTTGAGCCGTGTGAGGCCAGGATATTAGGCACAGATTTGGTCCAGTATGCGTTAGATAGGGTGAAGTTTATTCAGGAGCGGCTTCGCATGATGCAATCTAGGCAGAAGAGTTATGCGGACCGGAAGGTCCGGGATGTATCTTTCATGGTTGGGGAGAAGGTGTTGCTGAAGGTATCACCCATGAAGGGTGTTATGCGGTTCGGGAAGAGGGGCAAGTTGAGTCCCCAATTCATTGGGCCTTTTGAGGTCTAAGGATATAGCTTATGTCCTCCAGAATCTGAATAGTGCGTGGAGTGGGCAGCCGGTGGAGTAAGCCACCTAGGAGACCGATGTTGATACCCAATTTTTCCCAAAATATTTTAAAGTTGCATATATACCTTCAAAATCATGCATTAATTCCAATTGGTATTTTCCATAATTTTTCTACAACTTTTATTAATTTATCCAGTATTTATTTCCAACAAATAATTACCAAATTGCATCACAAATGATTTCAAAAACATTTCTTGACTTATGGTCCTATTAAGGCCAAATTATTCCATAAATAGCCAAATTGGCACCTTTTGGCTATAATTGCAATAACTTTGCAATTATAACCCATGTATATAATTTCGTATCATTTTTTTACCAAAAATCAGTCCTTTATATTTTTAAATACTAAATAATCATTTTTAAATTATTTCCATGCATATGATTCATTTTTTATAATTATTAATTATGTTATAAATTATTTTGACTAATTTAATTCGGGTATTTAACAAATGGCCTATTTCTATTTCAATTATTGCCTAAATTAAACCAGCCCAAATACCTAATTATACTAGCCCAAAGACCCAGGCCCAATCCCTAAATCCTACCCGACCCAATGCTGGTTAAATTTTAGTCGTTGATCAATTTTGATCAATGGCCCGAATTAGTTCTTTCCTTAATTAACCTAACACCAATACCCCCCCCCCCCAAACCTCTCATTTCCTTACCCTCTCCGCCGTCACACTCCTCTAATTCTCTCAAACTCCCTCTGCCCTAACCCGAATCCCATCCGTCGTTGCTTGCTCGCCGTTAATAATGGTGGCTCACCACCGTTCCCAGCCTCAATGGCTCCCCCCATGACCGAGATTCTTGTTGTCTTGAGGTCCTCAAGGGACTTGTGGCCGTTCACTCACATCCCATGGCTTGTCCTCACCATTCTCAGGCCACCATGGCTCGATTGAGTAAGATTGCCCTATTATTTTTCTTGCTAGACCTATGGTTTCTAAGCCAGTCTCTCTCTACTCTAGGTTATTTCTCTCAAAAACCTAACTTCATCTCTTAAATATTTAGATCTATAACAGATCTAAAGATATTGGAACTATTTTTTGCTTGTTTTATGAAAACCTTTCGAGTTTCAAAGTGTCGCTTCATTTTCTTCATAACTAGGGTTTCTGAAACTTCTATTCAAAGCAATTTTCTCTAATTTTATGTGTTATTCTATGATTCTTATTGTGTTTAAATGATTTTTCTTAAGTTCTCCATTAACCTAACTAGTTATGTTGAAAACCCCTAATTTTGGCTTTAGTATTGGATTCTGAGTTCGTTCTTGCTAACTTTTCATTCGGTTTGTCTGTATGTTTGATTCTCATGAGTATGCTTCGATTAATTGGAATATTTTATGATTTTTACCCTAATAATGTCTTATTAGGGTTTCTGACTTGTCTCTTTTTGGTCATACTCAGTTCACTTGTTATTCATAGAAGCCTATAACTTCCCTTAATATTAGTATTATTTTCCGATTCTTTGAATCCCTGACTTCCTGTGTTGATACTCTTTACTAAGTTCCGGCTACTTTTGTAATGACCCGACCGGTTATTTTGAGATCTAGCACGTCGTTTAGCAGTTTGAGGCCGTGAGTAGTTTCATTTCAGGTATTATGACTCGTAGGTGTGGACGGAATTAAATTTCGGGAAGTTCGGAGTCAATTTGGAAAGAAAATTCTCATTTCAGAAGCTTTAAGTTGGAAAAATTGACTAAGATTGGGTTTTTGAGTAAACGACCTCAGAATTAGGGTTTGAAGGTTCCAGTAGGTTCAAACGATGATTTCCGACTTGGGCGTATGTTCGGAACGAGTTTTGGATGACCCAGGAGCATTTCGGCGCATATTGTGGAAGTTAGCATTTTAGAAGAAATTTCATAAGTCTGGGTTGAAGTGCATTTCAGTGATATTGATGTCCGTTTGGGATTTTGAGTTTGGGAATAGCTCTGTATGGTAATTCTGGAGTTGGGAGCGCGATCGGAAGTGAATTCGGATGTCCGTAGGTTATTTTGAAGTCATTTGGCTAAAGATAGAAATTTGAAGGTTTTCGAGAAATCTGACTTAAAGTGGAAATTTTTATATCGGGGTTGGAATGCAATTTTAAAAGTTGGAACAGGTCCGTAATGTTGAATGTAAAAGTTTGAAAATTTCAAAGTTCATATGGCTTGAATTTGAGTGTGATTCATGGTTTCGGCGTTGTTTGATGTGATTTGAGGCCTCAATAAAATTCGGGGGATGTTATGGGACTGAGTCGTGTGATTGGACGAGGTCCCGGGGGCCTCAGGTGTGTTTTGGGATAATTTCAGACCATTTTTTCCTGTTTGCTGTTGTTGTTTTCTGGTGTATCTGGTGAGTATCGTGATCAGGGTCCTTGAGGTGCGATCGCGAAGAAGGAAGTTTGAGGGGCTGGAATTTGGCCTTCGCGAACGCGTGGTGGTGGACGCGAACGATAAGGGGTCGCATGGGCTCTCTACGCGAACGCGTCGTGAGGAACGCGAACGCATAGAGGAAATGGGAACTGGGGGCTGTTTGGACTATGCGAACGCGAAAGTGATCATGCGAACACGGAGGGTCAGGGTAGTTGACCTTCGCGAACGCATCCTGAGTGTCGCGAACACAGAGAAGAAAAATGGGTCTGGGCAGATTGTTTAAAAAACGGGAATTTTCCATTTCTCCTCCCATTTTCATTTGGTATGGGCGATTGTGGGGTGCTTCAAGGGGAAATTTTCTTCAAGTATCACAAGGTAAGTTATTCCAACTCATTTCAAGATAAATACATGGTTTAGGTTCGGATTTAAGTGTGGGAATTTGTGGAAATTATGGGATTTGGAAGAAAACCTAGAATTTGCATTTTTGGATTTTGACCACGAATTTGAGCATAAAATTAAGAGTAAATTATATATTTGAGCTTGTAAAGTCATGGGTAATCCTTATCTTCGAAAAATTTAGGAATACGGGTACGTGGGCCCGAGGGAAATTTTGTCAATTCTTCGAGTGGAGTTGGGGATTTATATAATCTAAATGGTTATGCGTATTAGAATATATTTTTATTGGTTTGTCCGTTATCTGGATAGTTTTGGGGCGTTGTGCATCAATTGGAGTCTTCGGAAGGGCTTGGAGGTCGGTTATGAATCTTCAGAGCGAGGTTAGTCTCCTTTCTAACCTTGTGAGTGGGAATTGTCCCCATAGGAGAACTAATTGAATATGTGATACTATTTGCGGGGGCTACGTAGGCACGAGGTGACGGGAGTCCGTGCGTAGCTACCATTATGCTTGTGTCTGGGTAGCCTAGGACCCACTAGCATGCTTTACTTGTTGTACTTGTGATCTTGCCAATGATATTAGACTATTAATATTACCGAATTAGTAATTGAATACCTAAGAAAGTTAGAGTTTACTTTTCTTAATCATCTAGAAAGAGAATTGATTCTTCCTTGGATAATTGCGTTCCTGATAAATTTATAACATTTTAAACCTTATCGGACTTGGCAAATGAATTTCCAGAAAAAATATTTAAATACTACCTCCGTGTTCATTAAAACAGAATTTTACCACTTCCTTGAGTATCTGCTTTCCTGATATATGGCCAAAAGATTGGGCAAGTTGGAATTATACCAGCACTCATCCTTACTAGGAAAAGGTCTGAGAAGCAGCAAAGGAATATCAAACTCCGTATGAAATCATCGGGGAAAATATAACTCAAGACATCTCCAGGTTAAGGTTGCGGATCACATCCCACAATCCAAAGGAGAAGGAACATGTTGAAAGAGAACTGTCAATTTCTAGGCGTTACTACACAAGATCTCTGAAAAGATGCTTAGAAGACAAACCGAGAAGATCAATGGAAGACAATTATCTAAATCCCTGTTAATCCCACCATAATCCTACATTATCTACCAAAAAGCCTAAAAAATCATCTACCCATGTTAAGACAAAATTCCACCTCTTTTTAAACTATTCGGGTCCCACTTTCACATGCTTTGACATGTTTCCACAAGCCTCCACATGCTTCGTCACATGCATCACCCTATTTCCGCATGCTTTTGCATGCTCCCACAACCTTTCACATGCTAAACCAATATGTGTATCTATGAGTACCTGAGTCGCATGTATAATTCGCGAGAAGGATAACTCTATTATTTATATATGACTGCATTGCATGATCGATTCGGGAGCGGGGAAATAGATGAATCTATGGTTCGAGTCATTCAACCCTTCGGCAGTGCATATTTTATTATTCTTGGTCTGCGTCGTTCGACCCTCGGCATTTCTTGCGCATGATGATTGCTGCGTACTTTATGTGATTATTACCTGTTTACTGACCTGTGAATTATAAATTGTCAACTGAAATGACGAAGAATTAAAGTATTAAATGTTAAAGAAGTTTCTATTTCTTATCACTACTTAATAAATTTCCTATGATATTCATGCTTAGTGTCACCCTTTATTTTTATTAAATTGACCTCTAGCAAGTATCAAATTCGACCTCTCGTCACTACCTCTTCGAGGTTAGGCGGGAGACTTACTGAGTACATGTTGTTTTCGTACTCATGCTACACTTGTTGTGCATTTTTATTGCACAGGTACTTTCATATATAGTGGCCCTTCTTGACGCAGTGATGTGGCTAACTTGGAGACTTAGGCGAACTGCACCATCTGGAGACGACCCGCAACCGACAAAGTCTCCTTTATATGTATTGTACTTTATTTTAAATTCCTTGTCTAGTTTCTACTCCGGAAAAGTATTGTAGTATATGTATAATTCTTAGAAATTTGCTCATGCACTTGTGACACCGGGTTCTGGGATGTGTTTGGTGCGTATTTTATTAAAATGGATTGTTAAGCTATCGTATTTACTTAGCGAATTTTTATTCGATTATTATGTAGTAAAGTGAAAGGTAACTATTTCAAAATGCTAAAACAGGAAATGAATTTAACTATTTAATGATGGCTTGCATGACAGCGGTGTCCGGCGCTATCACGACCTTAATGGATTTTGGGTCGTGACAACTTTTCTGTTTTTACAACTTTTAAATTATTTTCTTACCTTATTATGTGATTGACTGCATTATTAATTCTTATTGTTATTTTTTTAATTAAAACTTTATGAATCTATCCCTAATTACATGTTCTATACCTATACTGTTTGAATTCTTTCCTTATTTGTTACCTGCTCTCTACCGTTTGAAATGACTCTATTAATTAAGGGAAGACTTGGACTAATATTACTTTAATTGATTGTGAGTTCTTCAATTACTGAACAAATTGATTCTTTCCTTATTTACGTATCTTTCAAACTATTATATATACTCTCTTCTCTTTTAATTCAAACACACGAACACATTAGTTCAAAAGCTCTCACACACTCAAAGCTTTTATGCTCTTTCTTATTACTTGCTTCTGTCATTGAAACTAGTCGGCTATAAGCCAAGGCTAGCTATTACACTCTACTGCTCTTCACTTTGTGTCTACTCCCTTAACTGGTATGTTATGATTTAAATCCAAGCTTCAAACTCTATGTGTTTTTTCTTACTGCTGTAGTTTACTGATATTCTGAAACTTCTCAATATGTAGTTAGCATCTATGTGTTTTCTTAGTGCTGTAGTTTACTGGTATTGTGAAACTTTTCAACATGTAGTTAGCATGTTAATTCTGTTCTAATTCAACTTATAATTAGCATGTTATGAACCTGTCCATTCCTTGGTAGTATGCATTAAACTGGCTCTACTCTATTTATATAGGTTTGAATGATTATTTGTTTGTTACCTGGTTTCTGGTATGCACCTGTTTTTGCAAAACTGATTTGTTATCCTAGGTTGTTCTGATTCTATGATTAACTCTACTCAATTATGTTTAGTACCTCTATGAACTCGTTGTTTGTCCTGAAATTCAATCCTATATTATGCTGGTATTATCAGTTATCTCCTAATCTCATCAACCCCCTAAGTTGTTCCGATTCTATGCTTAACTCTGCCAACTATGTCTTCACTGTTTGTACATGAAGTTCATACACATGTGCTATGTATGTATTATTAGCTCCTTAAAGCTTTTGTGCTACTGTTAGTTATGTGATGCACTATGTGTGTTGTATCTGTCCCCAACTCCCATTACCCCTGTGTGAGAGACTATTGTTGAACCTGTTTGCTATATGATTGTTCTGCTGTCTGTTTCAATCCTTAATTGTTTATACTGACCTTGTTCAAACTATTTTTTATCAAAAAAACTCTTATTTTATAAGACTCTTTTACTTAACTGGAACCCTTTCAGTATTGTTTTCCTATCTAAACATTTTCAAAACTATGTAAAGAACTCTCATTCTACTCTTAGGTCCTTAGGTTCTGCCCCTCCAGTGTGTGACTGCTTTGGAATCTCTGTGAGATCCCTTTGAACTCTTACACACTGGGACTGGCCTTCCACACTGCACTTACTCAGTTCTGGTTATGAAAGTTTGGGTGTGAGAACTGCCCGGGATCCTTGAGGTCGTTAGGGAACTCTGACATACCTGGACATGAGAGTGGCTATAAACTTGGCATTTGAGGTTATGGAAGATCTGGTATCTTCAGGATACACTTGGACCTGCTTCAGGCTCCTTATAGTTTAACTTTTTTTTTCCCTATTCATGTAATTTATTCAGCTAGTTTGTAATAATTATTTTAAAAAAATATTGGGGATGGCTAGGGAAATGAGGAGGGTAGATATATAGTTCTATCAATGTCATCGGGTAGAAAGCATGTTTTAGGCTTTACATTATCTATATTTGCATTAGAATCCATGTTTTAGGATCAACATATTCATCCAAATCATGCCAATGCATTAGACATCATGTTACTAGGATTTCAAGTCCATTGTTTCAGCAACTCATCTGCCACTAATCCATGTTTATGTTTTCCACTTAGAGATCCTGCTCCTAGGATAATAAACATAAAAACCGTTGCTCATGTGTGCACTCGGAAATCATGCTTTAACGATTCTGCAACTCTTATGTGCATTTAGAAATCATGCATTAGGAATTATGTGCATTTTGAGATTATGTCCTAACAATTCAACCATTTGTATGTGCATATGAAATACCATGCTCTAGGACACTGTTCGCATTTGTTTAAGACACCTAGTTTAACTACTGATTCATGAAATGGTGTAAAATAATCTCACCTTGTGACGTGTTCTGGGTAAAACTGGTAACAATCTTTGCATTCTTAGATTCGTATCACCTAGAACAACATGCTTTTAGGTAAAAACCGTTTCTGAACTGCCTAATAAATCGGTTAACTGTTATTATGCGCAATTCCACGCCTAGGCAAGCCTTAGGTAATCAATCTCTATAAAACTGGAAAATTGTTTGATTGTGTTTGCTGCCTAAAGACTCACAGGTTTAAAAATTAGTAGGCAACTGATTAGGACCCTGTTGTTGAGTTTGTAAAAATAGTGTCATGTATTTTTGTGCTTTAGCCCTCACTTAGATATCCTGCTTAGGATTCTGTATAATAAATTGTCTCTTGTTTGTGTTTGTGACGTGCTATAATGTGCATTATCTGTGGAGGTAAATCTGAGCCTCATAACTGCTTTCCTGCATTTATCTGATTAGTCCTACTTGTTCTTGCCTGTCGCCTAGAATTTTATCCTTTTAAAACCTTAAGGGTTTGTCTAGAACTACCTGTATCTAAAGGCCCTACATTCCTCCAGGACCACAAGGAAGGGATGGGTAACAACACGCTTAGAGCTCGTTAAATTCGCTTAATAACCACTAAGGGGTGGGATAATGGGTAGAAATGGATATGATGACTAGTGCGCTAATGCCACGTGTAGCCCCTCACTGAGGAGTGATTACCGGGCATTGCACTGATGTGATCCTATAGGATAAAAATAAACAAACATAAATGGGTACGAAATCCTTAATCACAAGCTTGAAATCTTCAAAACCCAAGTGTGTGTGCAAACCCTAGCTACATCCACTCCCGCAAGTCATAAATCAGTAAAAGAAACTACGGGAAGTCTCATTTAGGGGAACGGGGTCCTAGAACACAAAATGACCGGTCGGGTCGTTACAGAATGGCCCCTACTGTGCTGGAACTTACCCCCATAAGAAGCATCACTAAATCCACCCTGTCCTTGAGGCCTCTTGGCCTCTCTCTCAACCTTCTCCTGACTGCGAACCATCTCAATCTGCCGAGTAATGTTGACAACCTCATCAAAAGTAGCACCAGACACTCTCTCTCTCTGGTCTTCTCCCTGTATGTGGGAACCAACCAGATAGCATGACGGGTCAACTCTGACAATCGCATCTCATACTTCGTCACAGACATATCACCCTGACAAAGTTGCTCAAACTGCCTGCGCAGCTCCTCTCCGTGGGACTGAGGCACGAACTTCTCCAGAATGATAACGGAGAACTGGGTGTTTTTTCGACTGACCTACGCCTCTCGTAAGCCTCCAACCAATTAAATGCATCCCCAGAGAATTGGAAGGTAGTGAATGAGACCCCAGTGGTCTCCATAATGCTTGCTCTACAGAGTATCCTTTAACACCTATCAAAGAAACCCTGAGCATCATCACCCTTTGCACCACTGAAAGATGGAGGCTGGAGTCTCCCAAACCTCTCCAATCTACGCTACTCATCCTCAAGCATATCAGGAACCACATAGTTCTGAGCAGCCGCAACTGGCTGGGCTGGTGGTGCCTCCGGTGTCTGGAGTCCCTGAACAACCTGCTCAGGTGTGCGGGCGACGGGAGTCTGAGTGCCTTCCCCAGCCTAAGAAGTGGTTGCGGCCGTCAAAATAGAGACCACCTGAGCAAGGTCGGTACACACTATCAAAATCTTAGCTAGGGCCTTCTGAAGGCCAGGAATCACAAAAGGCACAGGTGGTGCCTGAGTTGGTCCCGCTGGGACATCTACAACTGGAACCTAGTCCTAATCTGGAGCAATTAGAGGGTCTGCAGGTACTACCCGGCTGTTGTGCTAGCTGCACCTCTGCCCCTACCACGACATCTATCGCGACCTCGACCTCTCGCAGCCCTAGCTGGTGGTACTGGTGGCTGGCCCTCCTGTCCGGTAGTGCGAGTCCTCACCATTTGTGAAAGAATAAAACAACAGAAGTTTAGTTACCAGAATCAAAAGATTCGCACGACAAAAATTCAAGAATGTGAGATTTTCCTAAAGGTTCTGCAGCCTCTCGAAGATAAGTACGGACGTCTCCATGCCTATCTGCAAGACTCTACGAAACCACCTCATGACTCATGAGACCTATGTAACCTAAGCTCTGACACCAACTTGTCACGACCCTAAACTCGAAACTATCGTGATGGCATCTATCGATTTTACTAATCCATACAACTTCCAAAATACTAAAATAATTCATTCAAAAATATGCAAAAAGACTTTTTGTATAACAGAATTCCATTAAAGAAACAAAAGTTGAACTCAAAAATTAGAAATGCGGAAAGAAAAGCCCCAAACATCGGGGTGTCACTAAGTCATGAGCAACTACTAAAGTTGATCTTACAATAACAAGACTAACATAGTCTGGAAAATCCAAAATACAACTAAAGAAAAGATAGAGAAGACGAAAGCAAGGCTGCGAACGCCGGACAACTACCTCGCTATCTCCAATGGTCAGCTACAAGACTATATATCAACAAGTGGTACCGTAACCAGAAATGCCTGGATCTGAACACAAGGTGTCGGGAGTATTATGAGTACACCAACTCATTAAGCAATAGAAGTAAATAAGGACTGAGAAGTAGTGACGAGCTAAATGCAAGTACAATTCATTTCACCAAAAATTCAGTAAGGTGTGGCATACTTTCCATCCAGGGTTTTTAAGTCAAATCAGCTTGTTTAAATCAGGTTCAAGTAAAGTCAATAAGAAATATCTTCCAATAGTTCTCAATCAAGGACTCAAAGCAACTATGTGCATTAATAATGAAATCATATACCGCCCCTCGGGCAAACATCACTAAGTCCTCCCAAACACTCCACCCCCCAATCACTCATGCCTCACAATCGCTCATGCCTCACAATCGCTCAACACTCGGCACTCGCACTCAATAGGTACCTACGCTCACTAGGGGTAAGTACAGAATCAGGAGGGGCTCCTTCAGTCGAAGTGCTATATCAATGCCATTCATGGCAGAACCAACATAAGATTTTGCGACATGCAGCCCGATCCCATAAATATCCTCACAAATCACGCCCTCGACATCACTCATTCATCAATCTCTCCAGTCTCTCGGGCTCTCAGAAATCAAAGTAATCAGCCCCAAACAACCTTGACATGATGCATCAAATAGAATAACAGAGACTGAGCTATGATATAAGTCTGCATGAACATGACTGAGTACAAAATATCAAATAAAATAGTGAGAGGACAACAATAAATGACCGCAAAGGGTCCAAACAATACCGGCATAAATCCTAAACATGCCATCTATCATGATTTACAATTAATTTTCCTATAAAACATAAGGAGCATATAGCTAACAACAGGTTGTGCAATTTTACAGTTTCTACTGGATGGACCAATTCACAATCTCTATCGGTGCATGCCCAAACCCCCATCACCTAGAATGTGCGTCACATCCAAATAGACGCATGACACAATAATTCGGGGTTCCATACCCTCAGGGCCAGATTTACATCCGTTACTTACCTTAATATAAGCAAATTTCTACTCTACAATGCTCTTGCCTCTCGATTTGGCTTCCAAATGTCTCGAATCTAGCCAAAAGTAATACAACACAATCAATAAAGACTAAATGGATGATTCCCACAATAAACTACTAAATTAGAGCTAAAATCTGAAATTCACTCGAACCCGACCCCCGGGCCCACATCTCGAAATCCAACAAAATTTTATAATACAAAAAACAAGAATGAAATAATAACTTTTCAAAATAAGTTGACATTTATTATTATTTTTATTTTTCATCTATTCCAATAAATGGCCCTCTATATTTTTTTGTATACGTAATAAGTTATTGGTTGTAAAATACACATTCAGTATTAGTCAATTTTAGATCTTACATTGTTGCTTAATTATTCTTTTTTTTCCTATAAACTATATTACTTAGCTGTTCATTCCAATAGCTCTAAAAGAAAGATACAAATTTTTTTAATTAGTGTTAATTTGATGCCTGTTTGAAGAATTATAATAAAAATATATAAGGATTTCGATCATGTTAAATTAATATTATGTCACAAAAATGACTACAATATTTGTAAGCTTACCCCAAAGGATAAGCCCTTTAAATTAATATAAAATATATGTGCTCAAATTGTTTACGTGTGAACCAGTTTCTTCTGAAAACTATATGACGACCCTCTTTATTCCAAATCTTAAAAAAATAAATAATTATTTTTATTGATAGCTTTTTGAAGAATCATAATAAAAAAATATTATAAATATCATATTTTAATTACCAAAAAATAGATGTATCAATCATTTTAGATTCAATATCATATTACAAGAATTACTACAAGTTTTGTAAGATTTGTTGGAAAGATATGTTGTCACGACTGTCGCGCCCCCTTTTTCCTCGCGGAGATCGGGTTCATGACATTTGGTTAAGACAACTCTTTACTTTTGGGAAAGGGGTTTTGCATTTTTAAGAGTCGCCACCTAACGATTTTGAGGTGCGTTAGGGCACCTACGGGTTCATTTGCAACTACGTTGTTAACCAGAGATAGGGTAAGGGCTTGAAATTATCCTAAGGGGAAGGTGTTAGGCACCCCTCAGGATCCACTAGTGTGGTTCCCGGCCAAACAACTTTTGTGAATTTGTACGATTTATCAAACAACCACATAAAGGCTCAAATAAGAGGGGATTTAAGTCTTAGGCATGCAGGTGTTCGAAAATAATTGGAGAGAAGTCAAGTTTTAAAAAGAGTTACAATCTAAGCATATAAAATAAAGGATATCCTAGGTTTGTGATAATATGGATCACATCAATGTAATACCCGGTATGACACTCCTCAAAGAGGGGCTACACATGGTATTAGCACATCGGTCATCATATCCATATTCTATCCTTACCCACCCCGTGAAGGTAATTAAAGCGCGTATAGCTCACAAACTCTATTGCATGCTGCTACTCGACCCCTTTCCTATTAGTCCTGGAGGAGGTTAGGACTACTATCCTAAGAGGGAGTTACTAGGCAGACCCTCAGGTTTTAAAAGGGTAAAATTCTAGGGCGACAAACAAAAAAGCAGTTAAGACTGCAATTAATGGGAACACAGATAAGCAGGAAAAGGCTCAAGTTAAACTCCACAAGTATTGCACACATACAGCATGCCTCATACACAAATTTAGGTCCAGATTTAACTCCTAAACATGATGTCTAAGTGTTAACAGCAGAGTTCAATTATATCATATAACTCAGAGAGGAAGTCCTAGTCATGGATTGCCTACTGATTTTAGCATACTGGTAGTTGATCATGATCAAAAAGACAGGTCTGGTTTTATTTCTTGTAATTGATTACCTAAGGCTTTCCTAGTGTAAAATTACATGCAGCAATGGTACAGGTTCATTAAGGGTCTAGATTGTCAATACTATGTTATTCTAAGCGTGTACAAAGAACTGATTACCAGTTTATTTTAGGCCAGGGGATTGTTTCAGACATATGCTTAGACTGAGTATGATCCTATTGCATGATATCTAATGCAGCATGATAGCCTAAACATGATTTCTAAATGAATACCGGATCACAACATCATGCATAACTTCAGGGATAACATAGGTGACGGATTTTAATAGTTGTTTACCTAAAACATGATTTCTACGCGTATCATGGTAAAGCATAATTACAGATTTGTTAACGCTCATTTTAAGGCAGGATTTAGATTACGTTTTCAGAATGCATGAACATACTCACATGATAGAATTTTCCATTGTTATTATTGATCCCATGAATAGAATTTTCTAAGTGATCTAACAATATTGAAATAAAATGCTGAACTGTGTCATGCAATCCTAGAGAGCATGATTTCTAATGTACGATATTCTTTGCACGTGTTAGTCCTAAACATGATTTCTATAGCACACATAGGGAATGTAAACCTAATAGCATGGTTTCTACCTTTTTATATCTATAGCATGCATAGTTACCCCTTTCCCTTTTCACTATCCGTCCCCAAGAGTTGTTTACAATAAGTTATTACAGACCATGGATCATGAATTGAAATACGGAAAAATAAGAAGCTATTCTATAGGGAGCCTGCAGATAGGCCTAAATTCTCCGGAACCTCATTGCCATATGGTATTTCACATCCTTTCTCATAATCCGGGTGTATCAAGTTCCCTAAGAATCTCAATGTCTCCCGGGCAATGCTCACACCCATTCAAATTCATAGTAGAATAAGTGCGGTGTGGAAGTGCCAGCCTCAATGTGTCAGAGTTCAGAGGGAGCTCAAGGGTCCCAAAGCAGTGTTCACACTAAGGGGGCATAACTTAAAGGTCTAAGAATAAAGTGAAGTGCAGGATGTGATTTGAAAAGAGTTAAGTAGGAAAAACAGATTTTGAAAATAACTTGTTTGAAATAAGCTTTGGAGAAAGATAGTAGAATTCGTTCAGTGAAAACAATTGGATAAGGGATAGGGTAAGACAGTCATAGTCTTAGGATCAGAACAGTATGCATAGAACAAGAAACAAGAACCAAGTTCATCAATCACAAGCAGGGACTGAGGGGGTAGGGGACAAGCATGAAGCACATAGGGAAAAGCATACAACAAGCAGAGTCATATACACGTTCAGAGAAAGTTCTGGGACATCATGTGTTCAGGAATACATGGAGACTAAGTAACACATAGTGCAATTGTAGTATACTAGGAATAAAAGAGGACAGAAGTGGAATCATGTTAAAGCATGCAAAAGGGGTAGTAACATGTTGAGGCTAAAGGGGAGGGTATTAAGAACTAAAGCAGCAAAGTATACAAACTAGTTGCAAGTACAACAATAAAACCATAAGTAAAAATCGATTAGAAATAAGATGAATCGAAATACCCCAAGAAATATATTGTTTTAAGGCTTTAAACATAAATTGAAGACATACCAGTTGGAAGATAGCAAGTACAGAATGAAGAATTGGCAAAGAGAATAACCAGTCTTGGCTTGCAGCCGACTAGTAATAGCAGGTAATCAAGAGAAGAACAGTAGAGAGTATGTGTGTGTGTGTAAGAGAGAATTGAACAGTGTGTGTGTTCGTGTTTGTGTTAGTGAAAGACTAGAGTATTTATAATTGAAAACAGATAGTAAAATAAGGTAAGAATCATAGTAGCATGGTAATTAAGGAACTCAGAATCAATCAGTCAGCTATCAAGGCAAGTACTCCCTTAGGTTAAGGGAGTTTAATTCAAACGGTAAGAACCAATATCATATAAGGCAAGAGAAAATCAGTACATGACTAGTAAGGAAAGAATCAAGACTCAGTAAGCATAAGGTAGTTAATTAAGAAAAGCATTCAAATAACTGAGGTATAGAGTAGGTAACTAGGGGTAAATACACAAAGGGTTTAATTAAGAACATAACTAGTAAAGAATCAATATGTAACACGGTAAATCAGAGAATAAGGCAAGAAATAATTAAAGGCTGTAAAACATGGACATAATTGAGAAAATTAGCACATAGGTATCATCATAGTGAATCAGGGAATCAAAGGATTGACATAATGCTGATTTTAAGGACAAAATAACATAAGTTTCCATGAACAAGCAGATGAATCGAGTATTAACAGAGAGAATCGATTCTGAAACCTTAATAAGGACATACTAGGGTAAAACCACAGGATATTCTAATTAAACGAAGAAATAATCATGAAAATTAAACACACAACAAAATCATGTAGCAAACAATCATTGACGAACTTCGGAATCAAGACGAAGTATCAAAAATTAGGGTTTCAACATAAACTTGTTAGGGTTGAGGAAACACTCAACACAATCGATCAAAACACATAATAATTAGAGAATAAGCAACTTTTTAAAATCAGAAAACGTTTTGAATAAAGTTTTCACGAAACCCTAGTTTTTAGGAAAATGAAACATCGTTACAAAATCTGAGGTTTTTCATAAGAAAACACATGAAATAGGTTTATCTCGCCTCAAATCTGTAAAGATCATGAAATTAGGGTTTCGAAGAAACAGCCCAGAGATGAGAGCACCGTCTTAGAAACCATAGGTTTAGCCGAGAAATAGGGAGATCCAACTGGAGATCGAGCCATGAAGGCCTGCGACAGGCCAAAGGTGTGAGAGAATGGACCCTAGTCTATTGAGGGCCTTAGAGAAAACAATACCGGTGTGAGGGAGCCATGAGAGGCCTGAGGATGGTGAGGACTTCATGGTTTCCGGCGAGGAGGTGGCCGGAGGAGATGAACAGACCTCATCGGAGGTGAAGAGACTACAAGTCTCTAGAGAGAACTAGAGAGAGAGAGAGAGAGATAGAGTAGAGAGACGAGTGTGTGAGTGAAAATGAGGGACGGGGGGAGGGGGGTAGTCTTAGGTCTAATTTAGGTAATAATTAATCTTGGTCGTTGATCAAAATTGATCACGGCCAGGATTTAATAAGACTTGGGTCGGGTTTGGGGTAGAATTGGGTCATTCAATTGGGCATTGGGCCGGTCCAATTGGGCATTGGGCCGGTCCAATTGGGTAGGGATCAGATTTAATTGGGGCTAGAATTTAAATAAAAATGGCTAGCTGTTAAATACTCAATAATAATAACATAAAAATAACTGATAATTATAAAAATGAAATTGATGATTAATAAATTAAATTAGAATGATTAATTAGTATTAAAAAATATAAATGACTAATTATTAGATAGCAATAACATACAACATATGGTTAGGCTATAATTGCAAAATTATTGCAATTATAGCCAAAAAGTGCCAATTTGGCCAATTATGAAAAATAATTTGATCTTAATTGGACCAAAATAATATATTAAGTAAGAAAATGTCTTTAAAATCATTTATAGTGCAATTTATAATTAATTATTAGAGATAAAAATACTGGATAAATTAGAATAAATTAGTAAAATGTGAGAAAATTGTAGAAGAATACCAGTTGTGATGAAAATTGATTTTGAAGATATATATGCAAGTTTAAAATAATTTGAGGAAAAATTGAGTATCAACAGCTGCCCCTCTTTACGCGGGAAGGATGAAAGAGTTGTCGGGTAAAGATATGATGGCCAATTTTGACCGAGCGAAACAGTTTTGAAGAGATTTAGGCCGCACCCTGGCTTTTGAGTTGCCTACATATCCCTGATTTTAAAGGAATCAGGCCATATGTAGTTCAGGAGTCATCGGCGAAGTATACCGATGAAGTTTTACAAGAACGGACGCACAGTATAGGGTTAGGTGAACAAACGACTTGCGGGGTAGTTTGGGAGAACTGGAGCAGGACCGCTCCTGTCAGGAGGTCTGTTGTTTGCCAGCTTTCCTGCAAATAAATAATACGAGCATATATTGTGCGTAATTTAAACATAATGCAAATTCCCGTTGGATCATGAATGTTGTCTTTGGAAGGTTAAGGATGACGTCCTTAGACCATGACATCCTGGGATATGAGTTGCTTGATGTAGGATTCGCAAGCCATGAAATGATGTTCTCGGACCATGAGGATGGTTCCTCTGAACCATGACGTCTTTGAATAATGAATGCAAAATCGAAAGAGATCCTCAGGCCATGACATGGTGTTCTCGGGCTATGAAAATTGTTCCTCCGAACGATGACGCCTTTGGATAGGTTGGCGATATTTCAGCCCATGAAGGTGCAATAGTATGATGCTGACAAGACAGAGCCTAGTCTTGCGAATTACAAGGCAGAGCTTAGCCCGAAAGGAAAGCGAAGTAAATAGTGCTTGAGACAGTGGTTGTTTTTGAAAAGTAATTTGGAGGAAACGTTTTTGTCACGACCCAATTTCGGGTCGTGATGGCGCCTGTCGTGAAACCAGGCCAGCCACCTATTTTAACTAATCCTGAACCGTTTATTAAGTAAATTACCATTTTTCAACTGCCTGAAGTTAAATATACTAAAGATCTGTATTTAAAAGAAGCTGATGAAACCAAAAATCCAAAATCTACAACTCCCGGATCCGGTGTCACACAGTCATGAGCTGCTAATACATAATACAATCCGAAAAGAAATGACCAACATAGTCTGAAAGTAAATACGACAAGTAGAAGAGAAATAGATGACGAGATCACGGTCGCCAGTTGCTACCTCGTCAACTCTGATGAAACTGCTGCTACTCACTGTCCAGAGCTGAATCTCGGTGTACCTGGATCTGCTCACAAGATGCAGGGGGTAACGTGAGTACACCAACTCAGTAGTAACGAAACCAAACTACGGGCTGAGAGGTAGTGACGGAATAAACCTCCGATAGTTATGAACAACAGTATATAACTTGCACATGACAGTATCCATTTATGTTTGTAACCCTGCATACCTGCATGAATTCATATAGAATCAAGAATGATGTGTCCTCAGTAATCAAACTCTCATAAGGTGGTCCACTCAGTACTAGAATCTGGCCTTCCGGCCCAGGGAAAATCCATCCTGGATATTACATAACACAAGTGACACAATCACCTAGTACTGAGGAAAAAGGCCGATCCAGCCCCACGGAGAAGATCCATCTCCGGAACATAAGCACCAAGGAGAAGGTCAAGCTCCGGAACATATCATTCGAACAATATCCATGTTCAGGGAAGATCCATCCCTCAATATCTGTGCGCTCATTGGGGGTGTAAAGACTCCGGAGAGGCTCCTATAAGACTAAGCGCTATATCAAGCCAACGAAGGCATGATTCAATGATCGTTGCAGTGTGCAGTCTAATCTCAAAACTGTCTCAATACCAGGCTCTCGGCCTCACTCAGTCAATACCTTTTCTAGTCTCACTCATATGGCTCACAGATGTATAAATCAACCCAAACAATGATAAATATGCATGTAATTAACAATTTCTGAGACTGAGGCATTAAAATATACTATAACAGGACTGAGTACATGGAAACCATAATCATAAACAGAGACAGCAATAATCGACCAATCCAGTCTGAACATATCGGCGTAAAGCCTTAACATTTATACTTAGCATGATTCTATTGCGTTCAAGGTAAACGCAACCTTCACAATACCAATATCAACCTGAGATAACCATTAGGCAATGTCGTGGGATGAGCCAGGCTACATTTATCCGGTGTACGCTCGCATGCCCGTCACTTGGCAAGTGCGTCACCTTAATTAACATCAAATATCAGACAGTTTGGGGTTTCGAACCCTCAGTTCCAAGTTTGGAAGCATTACTTACCTCAAAACCGGCTAATATACTACTCCACAGTGCCCTTGCCTCTAAATTCGGCCTCCGAGTGCTCCAAATCTACCAACAATCAGATGAATATCATCATAATATGCTATGGAACTAATCCCAATCAAATTTTATCAAGAATACTCAAAAATCCAGAAATTTGTCAAACCCGACCCCGGGCCCACGTCTCGGAGTTCAACAAAATTTATACCACAAGAATCTTCATCCTCCCACGAGTCTATTCATACTAAGAACACTGAATTCGGAGTCCAAACGACACTCAAATCCCCATTTTAAAGCCTCTTAATCCCAAGCCTTAATTACCCAATTTGCACTAATTATTCCCCAATTTTCCACCATAAATCCGACCTTTAATCACATTAAACAAGTTTAGAGTCCAAGAACCTTACCTCAATGAAGCACTATCGATTTCCCTCTTCAAAACCCTTCAAAAGCTTCAAACCCGGATGAAATATTGAGAAAGATGGATAAAATTCGCGAAGGCTGGTTTTTATACTTTTTGTCCAGGTATCTCGCACCTGCGACCACTTACTCACACCTGCGATCTCCATTGGAACCTCCTAAATCCGCACCTGCGATTCATCTTCCGCGTCTGCGACCTCGCAGGTGCGACAAATTCCTCGCACCTGCGGACCACTCCCCACTCAGCCAAATCTCGCACCTGCATAGCCAGTCCGCTCCTGCGGAACCATACCTGCGGCTCCCTTTCTGCAGGTGCGAAAACACCAGCAACAGCAACCTGCAGAATCACCAAAGTCACTCCAAACTTCCCGTTAACCACCCAAAACCATCCTGAGCCCCTCGGGACCCCAACCAAATATACCAACGCATCATGTATGACCATTCAAACTTAGACGAGCCTTAGAAACACCAAAAACAATGTCAAAACTCCAAAAACTCATCGAATTCAAGCCTATGAACATTGAAATTTCTAAATTCCACCAACGATGCCAAAACTACCCAAAAACAACTCCGATTGACCTGACAATTTGCAGACACATCCAAAAGGACATTACGAACCTGTTCCAACTTCCAGAATTCTATTCCGACCCTGATAGCCTATTTTTCACTGCCAACCGGAAATCGCCAAAAACTAACTTTCGCCAATTCAAGCCTAATTCTACACTGGATATCACAAAAATACTCTGAACACACTCCTAAGTTCCAAATCACCTAACGAAGCTATCTGAACCATAAAATCTGCATTCCGAGGTTGTTTACCAATAAGTCAACTCTCGGTTGAGTTTTCCCACTTTAAGGCTATTTTTAAAGCCTAAATGGTTAAACTCTCACTACAACCATTCCGATTCTGAGCCTACCAACTCTAACACATCGAGAACAGTATAACCAACCTATGCCAAGGTAATAACATGAATAACGGTGCAAATTCTACGGAACGACCGACTGGGTCGTTACAGTTTTGCCTCGAAAGGCAGATTGGTAGCCTTATGGAAGAATGCGGATGGAGACATCGCTTAGTCTCGGAAGGCAAAAAGATAGCCTTATGCAAGAATGTATATGGTGACAGTGCTTAGTCTCGGAAGGCAGAAAGATAGCCTTATACAGGTTGGAAATGCAGATGGAGACACCGTTTAGTATTGGAAGGCAGAAAGGTAGCCTTATGCAAAGATGTAAATGCAGATGGAGGTAGAGCTTAACCTCGGAAGGCAGAATGGTAGCCTTATGCAGAGATGCGAATGCAGAGGGAGACAATGTTTAGTCTCGGAGGGCAAAAAGGTAGCCTTATGCAAAGATGTAAATGCAGATGGAGGTAGAGCTTAACCTCGGAAGGCATAATGGTAGCCTTATGAAAAGATGTAAATGCAGATGGAGGTAGAGCTTAACCTCGGAAGGCAGAATGGTAGCCTTATGCAGAGATGCGAATGCAGAGGGAGACAATGTTTAGTCTCGGAGGGCAAAAAGGTAGCCTTATGCAAAGATGTAAATGCAGATGGAGGTATAGCTTAACCTCGGAAGGCGGAATGGTAGCCTTATGCAGAGATGCGAATGCAGAGGGAGGCAGTGTTTAGTCTTGGAAGGCAGAAAGGTAGCCTTATGCAAAGATGTAAATGCAGATGGAGGTAGAGCTTAACCTCAGAAGGCAGAATTGTAGCCTTATGCAAAGATGTAAATGCAGATGGAGGTAGAGCTTAACCTCGGAAGGGAGAATGGTAGCCTTATGTAGATATGCGAATGCAGAGGGAGACAACGTTTAGTCTCGGAAGGCAGAAAGGTAGCCTTATGCAAAGATGTAAATGCAGATGGAGGTAGAGGTTAACCTCGGAAGGGAGAATGGTAGCCTTATGTAGATATGCGAATGCAGAGGGAGACAACGTTTAGTCTCGGAAGGCAGAAAGGTAGCCTTATGCAGGGAATAAAATGACAAACGATAGTAGAGTTTCTTAGATGATAGCAGATTGCGGTGGTATGATTATTGTGAACATTGTGACTGCGGAGCATTATTTGTATGTGTTGATAGCAAACATCATCAAGTGTAATGGTTTAGGAATCGTGTTTCTAACAATGTTTATCCCCTGGGCGGACAGTACACTTTAGGGATTCTGAAACCTTAGTGCCTGCATCCAAAGAAAGATCGTGAGTTCTGTAAAGGGAAGGTTAGTTTGTATCCCCGCTGGCTTTGATTGACTCGTTCGGCTTGATCTGATTATACCGTTCGTATCATTGGGGTAGAGTTTGCTAAACAAAGTTGTTTCAAGAACAAACATGCATGATTTTGTAAAAGTATAACATAATGTATAATTTAATATAAAAAAAATTTGTTGGATGAACCGATGACCGTGACGTGGTCCAAGACATTGCAACCTTTCTTGCTATGGAATTTTGAGGGTCCTCCTCAAAATTCTGCCCCAGTTTGATGGTTTGATGTTTCTGATTGCTGCTCGTGCGGCGATCGGCTGAACTTGCTTCAGAATTTTTAGGGACCTTCTAAAAATTTTGCCACAGTTTCCAATTGCGGGGGAAAATGAAAATTTTATGGAATTGTGACCGAACCCATAGGGCTTCCTACGTATCTCCTATTAAACGGGAATCAGGTGAGGCGTAGTTCAATTTACAACATTGATAGAAGCATAAAGGTTACACGTAATAATGTTTGACTGCATCTGAATTGATTGGTTTTGGCCAGGCTTCTCCGTCCATTTCTGCAAGTATAAGTGCTCCTCCTGTCAGCACTCGCTGAACCATGTATGGACCTTGCCAGTTGGGAGAGAACTTCCCTTTGGCTTCATATTGATGTGGAAGGATCTTCTGTAACACCAGCTGCCCTGGTGTGAAATGTCTCGGCTTGACTTTGTTGTTGAAGGCTCTGGTCATTCTGTTATGATAGAGTTGACCGTGACAGACTACATTCATTCTCTTTCTGTCTATGAGGGCTAGTTTCTCATAACGGTTCTTTACCCATTCTGCGACGCTGAGCTCAGCTTCTTGCAAAATCCTTAGAGATGGAATAACGACTTCGGTAGGAATAACAGCCTCTGTACCATAAACTAGCATATAGGGAGTCGCCCATGTTGATGTCTGAACTGTGGTGTGATATCCCAATAAGGCAAATGATAACTTCTCATGCCACTGCTTGTGCCTTTCTATCATCTTCCTGAGTATCTTCTTGATGTTTTTGTTGGCGGCCTCTACAGATCCATTCATTTGAGGTATGTATGCTGTGGAATTCTTGTGTTTGATCTTGAAAGTTTCACACATAGCTTTCATCAAGTCACTGTTGACATTGGAATCGTTATCGGTGATGATTGACTCTGGAACTCCGAACCGACAAACAATGCGGTTGCAGACAAAGTCGGCCATGACTTTCTTAGTAACTGCTTTGTAGGAGGCTACTTCGACCCATTTAGTGAAGTAATCAATGGCTACCAGAATGAACCTGTGTCCATTAGAGGCGGCAGGCTCGATTTGTCCAATAATGTCCATGCCCCAGGCGGCGAACGGCCATGATGAGCTTGTTGCGTTGAGCTCATTTGGAGGTACCTTTATCATATCTCTGTGTATCTGACAGTGGTGGCCTTTTTGGACATAGTGGATGCAGTCCGTTTCCATAGTCATCCAAAAGTAACCAGCTCGGAGTATCTTTTTTGCCAGAACAAAACCGTTCATATGTGGACCGCAAGTCCCAATGTGAATTTCCTCTAGTAGTTTTGATGCTTCCTTTGCGTCGACACACCTTAATAATCCCAAATCGGGAGTCCTCCTATACAAGATTCCTCCGCTGTGAAAGAAGTTGTTGGACAGTCTCCAAAATGTGCGTTTTTGAGTGGGATTCGCAAGCTTTGGGTAATCTCATATTGCCAAATACTCCTTGATATCATGAAATCAAGGTTTTCCATATGCCTCTTCTCCAACATGAGCCAGTAAGCTGGCTGATTGTAGATCTTCACTGGAATAAGATCAATGAAATTTTTTTCCGGATGCTGGATCATTGAGGACAAAGAAGCCAATGCGTCGGCGAACTCATTCTGGATTCTAGGGACATGGCGGAATTCTATCTTCGTGAACCTCTTTCTCAATTCCTGCACGTGGTGCAGATACGGCAGTATCTTGGAATTCTTGGTCGCCCATTCTCCTTGTACCTGATGTACCAGCAAATCTGAGTCACCAATCACTAACGGCTCCTGGACGTTCATGTCAATGTCCATGTTGAGCCCTAAGATACAGGCTTCATACTCTACCATATTGTTGGTGCAGGGTAACCTGAGCTTGGCAGATACCAGATAATGCTTGCCAGTTTCAGATATTAAGACAGCTCCAATGCCAACTCGTTTGAAGTTTGCTGCTCCGTCGAAGAACATCCTCCAACCGTCATAGGATTCTGCAATGTTTTCTCCTATGAATGATACCTCTTTATCAAGGAAATACGTTTTTAGGGGTTCGTATTCTCCGTCCACAGGGTTCTCAGCGAGGTGGTCTACCAGTGCCTGTCCCTTGACCGCTTTTTGATTCACATAGATAATGTCGAACTCACTCAGCAGGATTTGCCACTTGGTTAGCTTGCCCGTGGGCATGGGCTTTTGAAAGATATACTTTAGTGGATCCATCCTTGATATGAGATATGTTGTGTAGACACAGAAATAGTGCCTTAGCTTTTGAGAGACCCAAGTCAAAGCACAACAGGTGCGTTCCATAAGAGAATATTGAGCCTCATACGGAGTGAACTTCTTGCTGAGATAGTAAATTGCCTGCTCTTTTCTCCCTGTTTCATCATGTTGCCCCAGAACACAGCCGAAGGCTCCATCTAATACTGCAAGGTAGAGTAACAGAGGTCTACCTGGCTCAGGTGGTACTAGGACTGGTGGTGTTGACAAGTACTCCTTAATTCTGTCAAAAGCCTTTTGGCAGCCATCGGTCCATTTGGTCACGGCATCCTTCTTCATCATCTTGACGATCAGCTCACAGATGATTGTAGACTGCTCTATGAATCAGCTGATGTAATTAAGCCTCCCCAAGAAGCTCATCACATCTTTCTTATTCCTTGGCGGTGGTAATTCTTGAACGACTTTGACCTTTGACGGATCCAGCTCTATCCCTCGGCGGCTGACAATGAACCCGAGCAGCTTACCGGCAGGAACCCTGAATGCACACTTCGCGAGATTCAGCTTCAAATTGTATTTCCGCAACCTATTCAAAAACTTCCTCAAGTCTGCTATGTGATCAGTGGCTTTCTTAGACTTGATAATAACATCATCCACGTATACCTCGATCTCCTTGTAAATCATGTCGTGGAAGATGGTGGTCATAGCTCTCATATAGGTGGCCCCTGCATTCTTCAGGCCGAACGACATCATCTTGTAGCAGTATACTCCCCACGGTGTAATGAAAGCCATTTTCTCAGTATCTTCCTCATCCATCCAGATCTTATGATACCCAGCAAAGCAATCCACGAATGATTGTAGCTCATGCTTGGCGCAATTGTCAATCAGGATGTGTATATTTGGTAAGGGGAAGTCATCTTTTGGACTGGCCCGGTTGAGATCCCGGTAGTCGACACAGACTCTAACCTTCCCATATTTCTTTGGCACAGGTACGATGTTGGTTAACCACGTCGGGTACTCAACTACCCTGAGAACCTTGGTGTTGATCTGCTTGGTAACTTCTTCCTTGATTTTAAAACTCATGTCTGAGCTTTTGTTTTACTGACAGACACATTGGACTGGTTGGCAATTTGTAAGCCACAACAGACGTACTTAGACCAGTCATGTCATCATACAATCATGCAAATATATCCTCATTTTCTTTTAGAAACTCTGTGCATTCTTTCTTTCCTAATGGTGACAAATGAATGCTGAGGCGAGTCTCCTTGACATTTTCTGAATCTCTCAGGTTGATAACTTCAGTCTCGTCCAGGTCGTACTTAGGCCTATTCTCAAAGTTTTTGACTTCCTTGACAATCTCGTCAGGTATGTCATATTCTCCTGAAACGACGTTTGTTTATTGCGTTGTCTCGTTGCATGTCACAGTCATTGGTTCATCAAGACAAGTAATAGTAATACTGTATAGATAAAGTAATGAGAGAAAACAATAGCAATAAATATTTGATTCATAAGAAAAATTGAAAATTCTTTTGATAAATTGAATGATTGTTTTTTAACATCGACGATTTTATTGCAGGAATTAGAATGCGAAAAACGAAATCATTTTGCAAATAAAGACAATGAATAGTGCTTGTTTTAGCCTTTCTACCCCGAGGCTTGTCGGGCTTTGGTTGTCCTGACAGTCCAATTCTTGAGGTATGTCCCTCTGCTCACAGCATGTATGGAAGGGCCTTCCTCCTCCTCCTCCTCGAGAATAACGCAGTAGTCCATATCACTGTCCTCCAGAAACAAGTTCCTTATTGCTGCAAGTGCTTCTTCTTCGTCTGATCTATAAATAATTTTGGCATGTTGGAAGTTCTGCTCTAGATGCGGTATTAGCTACTCCAAAGGGTAGTAAGGATCGCGCCAAGGTGGAAACCAGTCGCTGAATTCTTGCCAAGTGTAGTCGGACCCCAGACCAAAAGTGGTGCCATGGCTTTTGATATTGATAGGTTTGGAGATTCCTTGAAGGTTCTTGCCGAGCCCTTTGCCAGGATCGTACCACTCCAGTTTAGTATACTCTCGATTTTTCTATCCCACCATTTGTCCTTGTCGATGGCATTGACCCGTTCAATATTGTGGTAAGTTTCTCCACCCAGCTTTCTTCTTCCTTCGATCACCGGAATAGTCTGGAGATTGTAAATAGGGTTGCTACCATCACCATGAATAATCACCTCTTGGTGGTTCCAATCGAACTTCACTTCCTGATGTAATGTTGAGGCTATGGCCCCAGCAACATGGATCCATGGTCATCCCAATAACGGATTGTAGGACGTTGGCACATCTATCACTTGGAAGTCAACCTCGAACCAAGTTGGTCCCATTTGCAAGCATAGGATTATATCACCAATGGTGGACCTTTGAGATTCATCAAAAGCTTTCACATTGATTGCCCCATCCTTTATCTCATGCAACCCTTTACCCAATTTCTTGAGTGTTATCAACGGACAAATGTTAAGACTGGATCCTCCATCGATCAGGATTCTGGTGATGAAATAATATTTGCATTGCACAGTGATGTGCAGTGCTTTGTTATGGACCAGCCCTTTAGGAGGCAGCTCGTCCTCATGGAAAGTGATCTTGTGGCTTTCTAACACTTGGCCCACCATATTGACCATTTCTCCACTCGTGATGTTGTTCGGCACATACGCTTCGTTCAACACCTTCAACAAAGCACTCCTGTGCATCTCGGAATTCTATAGCAAAGAGAGGATGGATATTTGTGCTGGCGTCTTGTTTAGCTGGTCGATGACCGAATACTCCTTAGCCTGTACTTTCTTCTAAAGGTCATCTGGGCCTGTCTCAATAAGGGGAGACCGGTTGGAAACCTGCTTTCTTGATTCGGCCAGATGTTTAGGGGTATAGACTCTGCCAGTTCTTGTCATACCCTGCGCTGCGACAGCTTCTTAATTCTTGATCTTTCCTTTCCTTCTCGCCTCGACTATGTAATCCCAAGGGACAGCCTTTGTATAAAAGGGCGGCGTGGTCAACATCGCCACTGGAATTGGTGCGGCTATCCTTACTTCAAATGGAACATGTGACTTGGGTGGCAAGACTTCAACCTCAAATGGTGCGGGTGCATTTGTCGGAGACACGAACTCAACTTCAATTGGTACTGGTGCCTTTGCGGGCGGCGCTGCTTCAAATTCAAGAGGTATGGACATATTTACCTCAGCATCCTCAGACGGTTGAATCTGGACTATGATCGGGTTGAGAGTGAGTGTTGGTTTCTTTGGATCATTGCCTTCTGCGATCAACCCGATTGATCCCTCAGGGTCCCAATCATCTTCTATTTTGATCATGTGGATACCTCCACCCTTATGGTCTGGCAAAGGATTATTGCGGACGTTCGGAGCGAGATCTTTTGACACAATGATCTTGTTATCAATCAGGGACTATATCTTGTCTTTCAAAGAGCGACATTCATCGACGGTGTGTCCCTTCATGCCGGAGTGGTATGCACAAGACTTTTTTGGGTTAACCCACTGAGAAGGGTTCTCAGGGGTGAAAGCAGAGATAGGTGTGACATAACCAGCATCTTTGAGCCTTTCATACAGCTGGTCGATGAACAGCTTCATGCGAATCCTTTCATCATTTCCCACGCCAACCAGCTTATCACAATAGGTCCTTAGATGGACCCTCGGATCACCAGTACCGTCAAACATCTCGAACTTTGGAGGTTTGTACCCCTCGGGCAGTTCGACATCAGGTTGTATGCAGAGGTCTTAATAATTCAGCCCTTTGACTCCCTTGATTCCCTCAACACCTTGAACCCGGTTGGTCAGCTTCCTAAGTTCCTCGGCCAAGTTCTTGATAAGCATGTCCTTTTTATCAGACTCGGACGCGTGTGGGATAGGTGGAGTGGAGTGTGGCACAGTTTCCACATAGATGGGATTGTTATAGGCGTTGAAATGGTCCTTTGTGGGGTTTTGAGGTTCTGGTATAAGTAGTGGAGTGTTTTTTGAGGTATGGCAAGTATTGCATTGTATTGGGAGAGATTGGTTCTTTGGCGGAGTGGTGTGATGGTGAGGTGCGGTATGATTCTGTTGTCTTGTGATATTTTGTGGGGATGTAGGGTTTTGAGCGTTTGGGAAGTTGACGTCTGGGACGTTGAGGGAAAATGACAGGTTGGCCAGATTTCGAACCTGATTGAGTTCTTCTTGAAATTTCAGCAATTTCTGTTCAAGTGACGACATGTTCTCATTTAGGACCAGAATACCCTGTCCATCAGTGGCCTCTATCTGTTCAACCATGTTCTCCTTCATGGCATTGCTGGATTCTTGCATCTTACTCTTGCCTTTGTTCTTGTCTTTCGGAGGACTAGGAGGAGGAGTAGGTGGAGGGCCCTTGGATCTTGTGCGATAAGCTGATGATGCCAAAGTGCACAAACTAACCTTTGGGGAGGGGAATAATAAAGAAAAAGAAACAAAAATAAAAGGTAGCCAAGTCAATGAAGATTATGAAGAAGTATTGCAGTATTTAAACACATAGTGCGGGAATGTAAAGTGTGTCTCAATTTGGGAACCTCTTTGTGCCCTAGGTAGGCCTAGTGACAAATTGATTTGGAGAACTTAAAATGCTAAATTCCTCATTTTATTGATAAGAAATAGACGAATCCTAAAACGACACTAAATAAACAGGAAGTAAAGGTCACTAATGGCCATTGGCCTTTATTACATTGATAAAGGAAAGAAAGACATTCCTATCTACTTGGTCCCAGAAGGACCTTCCCCAGACTCGGCATTCCTGCTCCCCTCGAACAGCTTCCCCAACTCGCGAAGTCCCAGCAACATGTATGCTCTGGCTAGATGTCCGCCTTCGGTCCCCTCAGCCTTTTGACGGTCTTCAACCCTTTTGAGGAATTTTTCCTCTAGTTCAACTATGCCTCATTCCAAGTATCCTAACCTCTTGTTGGTGCTGATAGTCATATCTTTCCATTCCTCAATCAGCTTCTTGTTGGACTCATGTATCTCTTGGTGCTCGCTCTCGCATTCACGGATCCTTTTGCGCAGCTGGTTGTATTTGACTTACGCCTCGGCTTTTTCATCTATAATCCTGTGTCCGTGAACAAACCCTGGCTTGCTCAGACCATCCCAATTGTCTTCCAACCAACCATAAAAGAAAGGGGTGCAACCAACGTGATATCTATCTAGCTCAATGGTGTCTTTCTCCATCACAATCTTATAGTTCTACATGTGCTGTGCTTGGCACTTGTGAGGACTATCATCATTTTGGAAGTCTGCTCGAAGATGGCTCATCTTGTCGACCATGGGTATGACTTTCTTTGTACCTGCTTGTCTGATAACTCGGAGAGGGACGTAAGGGTATGTTCCTCTCAGGCCAATCAATATCAGGAATGGTGCATCTCTGGACCGGGCGATGAAATCCTCCGTCGGAAACTATTCTAACATCCATTGAACCCGTTCTTCAGTCAGATTATCAAAGAGCTCAACCCATCCTTTGGCATTCTCAGGCTGAGCGAACATGTCGGGGATGTAATTCATTCGCTTTGGATGGTTGAAAGCGATGTGGTCATCCCAGACCCTTCGATGAATTTCTCGTCGGTATTTTCCCTTTTGGAGATGTTCCATGAGTCAAAGCTGAAGTAGTAGATTGCAGCCTTCGAAGTGTCTCACTCCACGTTGACACTTCTCTAAGGCTCGGTATATGTCTGCAATGATCATGGGTACAATGATGAATGTCTGCCCACCAATCCCCTCCATTAGGGTCTTGGTTAGCATATCCAGCCTAGTATGGATTCTCTCTTTCTTCATTGGAAACACGATTAGACCCAGGAAGCAAAACATGAAGACAAATACTCTGCGATGGATGTGTCCCAAGGATGTGATAGCAAACTCATCACGGTAGGTACGGTATGATTTGTTGTGACCGTAACTTTCGTACAAATAGTCAAAAGGGATGTACGATCCCTTTAAGCATACCGGTTCCGCATTTTCTTCAGACCCATCATTTTAAGGAAACCTTTGCATGTGCGGTTCTCAGGCGTTAGCAACCCTGGGGTTTCCCACACTAGGCCAGCCAGTCCCCCTATCTCCTCTAGCAGAGGTGTCATTTCAATGTCCCCAAAGCGGAACACGGCTTTTTCACAATCCCAAAACAAAGTAGCAGCCTCTATTATCATGTTGTTAGGTTGGATTTCTAGGAGAGATGGTATATTGCCCAAATATTTTCTGACGAGAGTTTTGTCACTAGAGTGTAGATCTTCCCACCAACTCAGCAGTCTTGGGTGGATATTGAAGACCATGCCGAACTTGGGGACTTCGTGCCTCATATTTCTGCAAGGCAAACCAGGTTAGACCCTTACCCCCACCAGACTCGACTATTTAACATCAACAATTAGCATAAAGCATTTAGTTCTTTGAATAAATGCACAGAAAGTGATGATGTCCGTTTGGGTTTAGGGAAACCCAGTGGACTTTTGGCCAAGGCAATCTTAAAAGCTATCGTGCGGACAACACTTTATCTTGGCTAGGTTTGACCATGATGCATGCAACAACATAACAGTGTAATATTTCTATGGGGTTTTAGACTGGTACCCTTGAGCGGACAACTTAAGGGGGAAATAATATAGGAAGGGCACAACCACTCATCAAGCATTGCTATAGCATTTTGTTTGGTACGAGTGGAGTATGAATGTCGAGCATGATTATGAAATAATAAGCATTAAAAGCAGGTTGTCATGTATTTGCACGTTAATAAAGCGGTAAATACAACATTTATGATTTAAAGTGGTTACAAAGGAAAACAAAGAGACATGTCAGTTTTGTTTTGGGGATAGAGTAAATACTTGAAAGAGATAAAAAATTAATTGAACATAAAGGAGAAAAGGAAAGGGTGCAAATATCAAACAAAGTAAAGGTACAAATTCACAAGGCAGTTTGAAAATGGTAAAAGCCTAAGAAGTCCCCAGCAGAGTCGACATGCTGTCGCGCACCCTTTTTCCTCGCGGAGATCGGGTTCATGACATTTGGGTAAGACAACTCTTTCCTTTTGGGAAAGGGGTTTTGCATTTTGAAGAGTCGCCACCTAACGATTTTTGAGGTGCGTTAGGGCACCTAAGGGGTTCATTTGCAACTACGTTGTTAACCAGAGATAGGGTAAGGGCTTGAAATTATCCTAAGTGGAAGGTGTTAGGCACCCCTCAAGATCCACTAGTGTGGTTCCCGGCCAAACAGCTTTTGTGAATTTGTACGATTTAGCAAACAACTACATAAATGCTCAAATAAGATGGGATTTAAGTCTTAGGCATGCAAGTGTTTGAAAATAATTGGAGAGAAGTCAAGTTCTAAAAAGAGTTACAATCTAAGCATGTAAAGTAAAGGATATCCTAGGTTTGTGATAATATGGATCACATCAATGCAATACCCGGTATGACACTCCTCAAAGAGGGGCTACACGTGGTATTAGCACATCGGTCATCATATCCATATTCTACCCTTTCCCACCCCGTGAAGGTAATTAAAGCGCGTATAGGTCAAGAACTTTATTTCATGCTGCTACCCGACCCCTTTCCTATTAGTCCTGGAGGAATTTAGGACTACTATCCTAAGAGGGAGGTACTAGGCAGACCCTCAGAATTTAAAAGGGTAAAATTCTAAGGCGACAAACAAAAAACGCAGGTAAGACTGCAATTAATGGGAGCACAGATAAGCAGGTGAAAGGCTCAAGTTTACCTCCACAATTATTGCACACATACAACATGCCTCATACACAAATTTATGTCCAGATTTAACTCCTAAACATGATGTCTAAGTGGCAACAACAGAGTTCAATTATATCACATAACTCAGAGAGGAAGTCCTAGTCATGGCTTGCCTACTGATTTTAGCATGCTGGTAGTTGATCATGATCACAAAGACAGGTCTGGTTTTATTTTTTGTAATTGATTACCTAAGGCTTTCCTAGGTGTAAAATAACATGCAGCAATGGTACAGGTTTATTTAGGGTCCAGATTGTCAATACTATGTTATTCTAAGCGTGTACAAAGAACTGATTACCAGTTCATTTTAGGCAAGGGGATTGTTTCAGACATATGCTTAGACTGAGTATGATCCTATTGCATGATATCTAATGCCGCATGATAGCCTAAACATGATTTCTAAATGAATACCAGATCACAACATCATGCATAACTTCAAGGATAACATAAGTGACGGATTTTAATAGTTGTTTACCTAAAACATGATTTCTACGCGTATCATGGTAAAGCATAATTACGGATTTGTTTACTCTCGTTTTAAGGTAGGATTTAGATTACGTTTTCAGAATGCATGAACATAATCACATGATAGAATTTTCAATTGTTATTACTGATCCCATGAATAGAATTTTCTAAGTGATCTAACAATATTGAAATAAAATGCTGAACAGTGTCATGCAATTCTAGTGAGCATGATATCTAATGTACGATATGCTTTGCATGTGTTAGTCCTAAACATGATTTCTATAGCACACATAGGGAATGTAAACCTAATAGCATGGTTTCTACCATTTTATATCTATAGCATGCATAGTTACCTCTTTCCCTTTTCACTATCCATCCCCAAGAGTTCTTTACAATAAGTTATTACAGACCATGGATCATGAATTGAAATACGGAAAAATAAGAAGCTATTCTATAGGGAGCCTGCAGATTGGCCCAAGTCCTCCGGAACCTTATTGCCATATGGTATTTCACAGCCTTTCTAATAGTCCGGGTGTATCAAAGTTCCCTAAGAACCTCAAGGGCTCCCGAGCAATGCTCACACCTAGATTTCAAAGTCATAGTAGGATACGTGCGGTGTGGAAGTGCCAGCCTCAGTGTGTCAGAGTTCAGAGGGAGCTCAAGGGTCCCAAAGCGGTACTCACACTAAGGGGGCAGAACTTAAGGGTCTAAGAATAAAGTGAAGTGCAGGATGTGATTTGAAAAGAGTTAACTAGGAAAACAGCCTTTGAAAATAACTTGTTTGAAATAAGCTTTGGAGAAAGATAGTAGAATTCGCTTAGTGAAAACAATTGGAAAACGGATAGGGTAAGACAGTCAGAGTCTTAGGATCAGAACACTACACATAGAACAAGAAACAAGAACCAACCAAGTTCATCAATCACAAGCAGGGACTGAGGGGGTAGGAGACAAGCATGAAGCACATAGGGAAAAGCATACAACAAGCAGAGTCATATACACGTTCAGAGAAAGTTCTGGGACATCATGTGTTCAGGATTACATGGAGACTAAGTAACACATAGTGCAATTGTAGTATACTAGGAATAAAATAGGACATAAGTGGAATCATGTTAAATCATGCAAAGGAGGTAGTAACATGTTGAGGCTAATGGGGAGGGTATTAAGAACTGAAGCATCAAAGCATACAAACTAGTTGCAAGTACAACAATTAAATCATAAGTAAAAACAGATTAGAAATAAGATGAATCGAAATACCCAAAGAAACATATTGTTTTGAAGCTTTAAACATAAATTGAAGACATACCAGTTGGAAGATAGCAAGTACAGAATGAACAATAGGCAAAGAGAATAACCAGTCTTGGCTTGCAGCCGACTAGTAATAGCAGGTAATCATGAGAAGAACAGTAGAGAGTATGTGTGTGTGTGTGTGTAACCGAGAATTGAACAGTGTGTGTGTGTGTTCGTGTCTGTGTTAGTGAAAGACTAGAGTATTTATAATTGAAAATAGGTAGTAAAATAAGGTAAGAATCATAGTAGCATGGTAATTAAGGAACTCGAAATCAATCAGTCAGTTATCAAGACAAGTACTCCCTTAGGTTAAGGGAGTTTAATTCAAACGGTAAGAACCAGTATCATATAAGGCAAGAGAAAATCAGTAAATGACTAGTAAGGAAAGAATCAAGACTCAGTAAGCATAAGGTAGTTAATTAAGGAAAGCAATCAAATAACTGAGGTATAGAGTAGGTAATTAGGGGTAAATACACAAAGGGTTTAATTAAGGACATAACTAGTAAAGAATCAATATGTAACACGGTAAATCAGAGAATAAGGCAAGAAATAATTAAAGGCTGTAAAACATGGACATAATTGAGAAAATCAGCACATAGGTATCATCATAGTGAACCAGGGAATCAAAGGATTGACATAATGCTGATTTTAAGGACAAAATAACATAAGTTTCCATGAACAAGCAGATGAATCGAGTATTAACAGAGAGAATCGAGTCTGAAACCCTAATAAAGACATACTAGGGTAAAACCACAAGATATTCTAATTAAACGAAGAAATAATCATGAAAATTAAACACACAGCAAAATCATGTAGCAAACAGTCATGGACGAACTTCGGAATCCAGACAAAGTATCAAAAATTAGGGTTTCAACATAAACTAGTTAGGGTTGAGGAAACACTCAACACAATCGATCAAAACACATAATCATCAAAGAATATGCAACTTTTTAAAATCAGAAAACTTTGAATAAGGTTTTCACGAAACCCTAGTTTTTAGGAAAATGAAACATCGTTCAAAAATCTGAGGTTTTTCATAAGAAAACACATGAAATAGGTTTATCTCGCCTCAGATCTGTAAAGATCTGAGAAGATGAAATTAGGGTTTCGAAGAAATAGCCCAGAGATGAGAGCACCGGCTTAGAAATCATAGGTTTAGCCGAGAAATAGGGAGATCCTACTGGAGATCGAACCATGAAGGCCTGAGACATGCCAAAGGTGTGAGAGAATGTACCATAGTCTCTTGAGGGCCTTAGAGACAGCAATACCGGCGTGATGGAGCCATGAGAGGCCTGAGGATGATGAGGACTTCATGGTTTCTGGCGAGGAGGTGGCCGGAGGAGATGAACAGACCTCATCGGAGGTGAAGAGACTAGAAGTCTTTAGAGAGAACTAGAGAGATAGAGAGAGAGTAGAGAGACGAGTGTATGAGTGAAAATGAGGGACGGGGGGGAGGGGGGTAGTCTTAGGTCTAATTTAGGTAATAATTAATCTGGGCCGTTGATCAAAATTGATCAACAGCCAGGATTTAATAAGACTTGGGTCGGGTTTGGGGTAGGATTAGGGTCATTCAATTGGGTATTGGGTTGGTCCAATTGGGTAGGGATCGGATTTAATTGGGGCTAGAATTTAAATAAAAATGGCTAGCTGTTAAATACTCAATAATAATTACTTAAAAATAACTGGTAATTATAAAAATGAAATTGATGATTAATAAATTAAATTAAAATGATTAATCAGTATTAAAAAATATAGATGACTAATTATTAGATAGCAATAGCATAAAACATATGGTTAGGCTATAAGTGCAAAATTATTGCATTTATAGCCAAAAAGTGCCAATTTAGCCAATTATGAAAAATAATTTGATCTTAATAGGACCAAAATAATATATTAAGTTAAGAAAATGTCTTTGAAATCATTTATAGTGCAATTTATAATTAATTATTAGAGATAAAAATACTGGATAAATTAGTAAAATGTGGGAAAATTATAGAAGAATACCAGTTGTGATGAAAACTGATTTTGAAGATATATATGCAAGTTTAAAATAACTTGAGGAAAAATTGGGTATCAACAACGACCCCAACCTAAACTTGCCGTGATGGCGCCTATCATGATACTTGGCGCCAATCTACCGAGAATAACATATAAGACTTTCCATTTAATACATAAGTTATGCCATATTCCCTTAAAATTATGTTTTTAGCATTTCCAAAACAATAAAAATAGTCAAATGTCTAAACACAGCCCCAACACCCGGAGTCGACCGTCATGAGCATCTATGTTACAATACGATACCATTTCAATACTACTACAAGTCTGGAAATAGATGAAACGACAGAGTAAGAAGGGAAAGGGGGGCATGATGCGGACGCCGAACAACTACCTCAAATCCCCAAATGAGCTCCCAAGAGAGTGTGAATCAGCTAGCGCTCTAACCCAGTACCTGGATCTGAACACATGGTGTCGGGAGTAACGTGAGTACGCCAACTCAATAAGTAACAATTCTAACTAAAGACTTGAGTGTAGTGACGAGCATATAAAAATCAAGTATAACCATGTGATAAACAGCAGTAGAACAAATACACCAAATCAGGAATCTATCTTCCGAAGATTTTCATAAAATGTCAAAGTTTCCATTTAAAGGTTTGTATAAAACATTTGTTCAACATTTTCATTGGAGGCTCAGTGTAAAGAAAAGTGAAAACAGTAGTTTCAAACCAAATGTCAGCCCCTCTGGCACAGTGTCTCTCAGTATTAATGCCTCTCGGGCAAGCCTCTCAGTCACACGTGACTCTACTCTCATAAGTCAATGCTCACACTCAACAGGTGCCATATAATAGTTGTTGCAGCGTGCAGTAGTAACCGCTACGGCGTGCAGCCTGATCCATAATAGTCGACTGCGCTCACTAGGCGTGTACAGACTCCGGAGGGGCTCCTACAACCCAAGCGCTATATTGCTATGGCTTGAAGCCCGATCCAATATCTCGTTGCGCCGTGCAGACCGATACATCACTATGAAACCCCGGTCATCCTCCACACAATCCACTTGGGAAACTCATCACAAAACATAAGGACTCAGCCCAAAATATCTTTCATTAATAAAAAACAGAGTGATAAACAGGAATAAACAGTGAACGTGTATAAATAATGACTGAGATTATATTTTCTATCAAAACAGTGTGAGAATAGTAGTAAAATACCCCTGAGGGTCCAAACAGGTCGGCACAAGGCCCCAACATGGCGTACCGCCCAAAATATGGTATCAATCTCTAAAATACGGGATATCATATGATTTCAAATCAAATACACAGCTTAATAGTCGCTACGGAATGGACCAAGTCACAATCCCTACCGGTGCACGCCCACACGCTCGTCACCTAGCATGCGTGTCACCTCATTTATCAAAACAATACGAAATACCGTGGTTTCATACCCTCAGGTCTAGATTTACAATCGTTACTTACCTCAAACCGGCCAAAATACTAATCTGTGATGCCTTTGCCTCTCCACTTGGCCTCCAATTGCTCTGAATCTAACCAAAATCAGATTTATATCATCAATATATGCTAAAGGAACAAAGCCCACTCGAAAATTATCAAATTAAACCAAAAATCCCGAAATTGGCCAAACCCGACCCCCGGGCCGACATCTCAAAATTCGATAAAAGTCACAAAACTAGAATCCTTATTTACTCACGAGTCTACCCATATGAAATCCATCAAAATCCGATCTCAAATGCCCATTTAAATCCCCAAAAGAGTTCTCAAACTTTTCATCCATTTTCCCCCAATTTCCACTTCAATTTTCCAAATTAAATTATGAAATTCAAGATTAAATCATGGAATTGAACTAAAACCAAGTGAGAAATACTTACCCCAATCACTCTACTGAAAATCTCTTCAAAATTTGCCTTCTCCCGAGCTCTCTAATAATTTTTGAGGTTTTGGACTTAAACCCTCGATTTTTGAATTTAACATTGTCTGCCCAGTTTTCCTTCTTCGCGAACGCGACGGTCCTCCCGCGTTCTGGTAGGATAACCTAGACTGCCTCCCAAATAACCCTTCGCGAATGAGGCCAACGCTTCGTGAACGTGAAACGTTACGATCTCAAACCTCCACGAATGCGTTCCTAACCATGTGAATGCGTAGACTAAGGACATGGGGTCCTCAACTGCCAATTAACCCTACGCGAACGCGACCCTCTGAGCGAGAACGCGATGAATATTTCACTCAAACCTCCGCGTTCGTGTCCTTCTCTTCGCGAACGCAAAGAATAAAAATCTCAGCTCCCCACTTACTCTTCGCGAACGTGGGATCCCACCACGACGCGATGAAAAAAAATTCTCTGCAACAACACCAGAAAATCTGCCACGTTCAAAATCCTAAAATTGCTCCGTTAACCACCCGAAACTCATCTGAGGCCCTCGGGACCTCAACCAAACATGCCAACACACCCCATAATATCATTCAAACTTATTCGAGCTTTCGAACCACTCAAACCAACGCCAAAACACTAAATCAACCTCGGATTCAAGCCTAAGAACTTAGAAACTTCCAAATTTCGCCAACGATGCTGAAACCACCCAAAACACCTCTGATTGACCTGAAACATTGCACACACCTCACAAATGAATCTACGGACCTGTTCCAACTTCCGAAATACCATTCCAAACCCGATAGCTAATTTTCCATTGCCGACCGAAAATCGCCAAATACTCAATTTCGCCAATTCAAGCCTAATTCTACTCCAGACCTCCGAAACACATTCCAAACACACTCCTAAGTCCCAAATCACCTAAAGAAGCCGCATGTGTGGTCTCAGATCCGCAGGTGCGATGCCAGCCCATCCCTTCCCCTCCTCCGCAGGTGCGGTCCTCGAGTCGCGGGTGTGAAAAACCTGTAGGCGGTGAGGTTGTTTAAAAATACGGGAATTCACCATTTTTTATCATTTCACTTCATCCTTGGGCGATTTTAGAGCATGCAAAAGAGACAAATGACCTAGCTACTGTAAGGTAATTAATTCCTACCCTAAACTTAGTTTAATACTTGAATTCTTAGGTATATTAACACATTAATTAGTAGAAATCGTGGGTTGTAGTAAAAACCTAGGTTTTTATGAAAATGAGAGAATTACCAAGAATTAGTTATGAAATCATAGAAAAACTATATAATGTTGATCCTTAGGCTATGGGTGAGTGTTTCCTTCAAAACTTTTCGGAATCCGAGCATGAGGGCCCGAGGGTGTATTTCAGAATTTTTCAATTTAGGTTGAAATAATTATTTAATTAGAGGAATTTCGTACTTTTGAGTATAGATTGATTTATTTATGCAATATTTGATTAGTTTCGAGTCCTTGGGAGACGAATTTGGAGTTTCGGGCGCATTCTTAACCCGGGAAGTAGACTTGACACGAGGTAAGTCTCCTTTCTAACCTTGTAAGAGGGAATTGTCCCCATAGGTGAATTAAATGATTATGTGTCATTGTTTGTGGGGACTACGTACGTACGAGGTGACGAGAGTCTGTGCGTAGTGACTATTACTGTTATGTCCGGGTAGTTAGGCTCACACCATGCCTTATGAATTTCCTTAAACTGAATTAAATGCCTTGTGACTTCATTGTGTGCAACTTGTTTCAAGAAAAATCCTAGAATTTTGTGTTTTAAAAGAATTGTTATTTGGAAAGGATTTAAAGAAAGATGTTGTGTTTGCATGCGACCGCTTTATATCCCGCGAGTGGAGTGATTCTTCCCCCTACTCACATGGGAGTGGGTCGTATGCCACGACAGGTTAATAGATGCATCTATGGTTCGCGTCGTTCGACCCTTCGGCAGTGCACAAATATTGTTATTTTGTTGGCCCAGGCCGGTTGTCCCTATTCCACTATGCGCATGCTACTTGTTTGATATTTTTATGACTGTTGAGCTGTGAAACATCCTGGAAAAATGAACTGAAATTTTTTATATTGGTGTTTCACCACATATCTCTACGATTCGATATTTATTGCGTTACTGTTCATGCTCACCTGTTGTCCTCTTTAAACTACTACTTAAATTTACTGTTTGGACCATAGTAAGTGTCATGTCGACCTCTCGTCACTACTTCTTCGAGTTTAGACTGGATACTTACTGGGTACATATTATTTTATGTACTCATGTTACACTATGTACTTAATAGTACAGGTTCTGAGGCAGGTGCATTTGGGTATCAGTCCGGAGCTCGTCCCTAACTCAAATTTGGCTTGGACTTCTCGGTGAGCTGTTTTCCCTGACGATTTCCAGCAGTACCTTGGAGTTCCACCTTCTTTTGATTTTATCTGTCTATTTTCCTCAGACAGTAGGGAAGACTTTTATTCTTTTGGATTTTCATTCTACTAGATGCCTGTAAACTCGTGACACTAGTTCCTGGCACACACGTAGTAGACATTATATTTTTGGATGTAAATATTAATTATGACTATCATGGCCAATCTTGTTTAGGATTGCCTAAGTTATTCGTTCGCTTAAATGTCTTAAATTTAAACCAAGTAGGTATTGGAAATAGTTTTGGCAAAATTAAACGGAACTCACTAGTAAATCAATATTGGCTTGCCTGACAAGGTGTTGGGCGCCATCGCGACCTGATTTAGGATTTGGGTCGTGACACATTCATTCAGACATGCTCATGTTGCCCGTCAAGTTCATCGTGGTGCATCATCAGTCCATAGTTCTCACTATTCTTATCAGGGCCACTCATCACTCAGTGCCCTCCCAGCCTAGAGTTCGTTCCGTGCTCCATCAGTTCAGGGCTCTTCTATGCCAGGTTCTTTTGCTAGTTATCCCGGTGCTCGAGGATCCCTTCAGTCCCTGTCTCCGGCACCAGGGAGTTGTTTTGTGTGTGGGGAGTTTGAGAATATGTGGAGGCAGTGTCCTCGTCGTCACGTAGGTCCATCTTAGCAGAGGAGTCTACCTTCGGCTTTAGCACCAATTACTCCACCACCCGTCCAGTCAGCTCGGGGTGGAGGTTAGTCAGCTAGGGGTCGCTCTAGAGTGGGAGGCCGATCCAGTGGTGGTTAGGCCCGTTTCTATGCACTCCCTTCCAGACCAAATGTCGTTGCTTCAAATGCTGTGATTACATGTATAGTTTCAGTTTTCCATTGAGATGCCTCGATATTATTTTACCATGGTTCCACTTATTCATATGTCCTCGTATTTCGCTCATTTCCTGGACATGCCCCGTGAGTCTCTAGTCTCGTCTGTTCATGTATCTACTCCTGTGGGCGATACTATTGTTGTGGACCGCGTATATCGGTCATGTGTGGTGTCTATTGGGGGTTTGGAGACCCAAGTGGACCTTTTGCTGCTCAGTATGGTTGACTTCGATGTGATATTAGGTATGGATTGGTTGTCTCCATGTCATGCTAATCCAGATTGTCACGCTATGACCGTGATGTTGGCGATGCCGGGATTGCCGAGGGTCACTACAAGAAAAATGATCATTAGCGACAGGAAAAATGGTCCCTAAAAGTGTGATTTTGGTCCTTGAAGGTAAATAACGACCAGTAAAATCTGGTCGGCACCCGTCGCTAGAGGCTCCGCCGCTAAAGACCAATAACGACGAGTTTGAGGAGTTGGTCCTTACAGAGTTCTAACGACAGGAAAATTTCTAGTCCCTAAAACACCTTTAGACACCACAAATCTGGTCCTTAAGCACTTCTATTTTGGTCCCTAAGCATAGAACAAATTGTTGCCTTCAATATTTAGTAACCAGTTCTACCGGTCCTAAAAGAGTCTTTTCCAGTAATTTTTTCAAAATTATATTATTTTTATTTTTGAAAATCACATGCACATAACAAAAATATCAATAACATCTTGCTTTCATATACAAATATACATATGTACATGTACAAAAAAGGGCGTTACATCCTACTGGAAATTGTATAACCATGTTGCATTTGTCATGATGTTGTTTACACAATCTTTTAGCAAAAACAACTTTTTGCCTAACTACCCTGGCAAGTGATAAAGAATACTACATGAAGTCCTCAAAACTTGCATCTTGACTTGTAAGTTCAACTCTTCAAACCCCGTAAAAAATAAAAATAAAATTTCCGTTTAGAAAATTTTTAAGATCATATTAAGTATCTTAAAGATACAACAATGAGAGGAACACCTGAATATTGCATACTTTCCTATCCTTCAAAGCATGTCATTTTCATATATAGTCCAATAGCACTGTTCAAATACAGATTAATGTAAAATAACTTATCCATATTTACGAAACACATTATCCGAGTAACAATACTTTCACAAGTTTCAATAATGTACACATCTATAACCAATATGCAGTGCACCATATTTCCTCCCGCGTGACAATATGGAAGTAACTAAATATAATTTAGATCTTGAAAATCAGTTTGTGCTCAGCATATAAGTTATAAGCCAACACATACTGTATACAAAAGTTTACTAAAGCACAACCTAATGGCCACTGATAGTAACTCAATATCTAGCACTCAAACAGTTCAAGGAAATATTTCTTCATTTGTCGTTTATATGAAAGAGTAAAACTATAGTTAACTATATAATCAATAATTTTGAGAGCTAGATATTGAGCAAACTACATAACTAAGAGCCCAAGAGAAAAGGCTTTATACAATGGAAGATGGTCTTTAAGAAGTATTAATGTGAAAAGATCAAAGTAGATGGTGAGAATTACAGTAAGAACTTTTATTTATGTCACGACCCAAAAACCTAACTCAGGTCGTGATGGCGCCCAACATCGTGGTCAGGCAAGCCAACAATTGATCTACTAGTGAAGTTCTTTTCTTTTATAAAAGCACTTCGATACTTGCCAAATTTATGTTTAAAACATTAAGTGGAAACGGATAATTTAACCAACTTGAATCAAAGTAACCAAAAGGATCATGAACCAGCATATACATTCCCAAAAATATAATGTCTACTACGTGTGCCAGGAACTAGTGTCATGAGTCTACAGGCGAACTAGTAGAATATACAAAAGATAAAAATAAACTATTCTACTGTATGAAAGAAGTAGACAGATATAAACAAAAGATAACTCCATAGTGCTGTTGAGAATCGCCAAGGGAAGCAGCTCACTGTGAAGTCAGGTCCAGAATATATTCTCAAGATCAAGCTCCAGTCCAATAACCAGATGCACTAGCCTCAGAACCTGTACAATTAAGTACATAAGCGTAGCATGAGTACATAAACAGATAAGTAACCAGTGAGTATCCCGCCTAACTTCGAAGAAGTAGTGACGAGAGGTCGACGTGATACTTAATAGGGTCAAACAATATGAAATATATACAGGCTAAACCGTAATAGCGGTAATGAACAGTAATAAGGAAATGAGCTTCAGATAACATTCTCTAGTACCCTCACACCATCCCGTTCCATGGCACACAAGTTGTTTAACCTCCTCTCTTTCACAAAATCAACAGTTACATTCACAGGGCTTCTCATAATTTATCAAACATATAACAGACCGTGAATGTACGGTCGATACGACGTGAAAAGTAAATGTGCACTGCCGAGGGTCGAACGGCCCAAACCATAGATGCATCTATCTTCCGCGCTCACGAATCGAACATGTGACGCGGTTATCATAATACTAGGGATGCCCCGCTCGCGAATCATCCATGCGACTCGAGCTCCCGTATACATATAAATAATCCTCAAGGATTTCAGATAATCAACAGGGGATCTTTCTAGCAGAAAAGGGGTTCAATAATACCAACTTCGAAACATAACCTCCTAGGCCTTCATATATGAAATTCGAGGATATTAAACTACCTAGTCCACATACAAGATCACGGATACAACACATAAAGCATGCTGGTGAATCCTAGACTGCCCGACAAGGCATAATAGTAGCTACGCACGGACTCTCGTCACTTCGTGCGTGCGTAGCCCCCGAAAATAAGGACAAGCAATCATTTATAATCACCTATGGGCACCTGCGGCTCGAGTACCGCACCTGCGGAAGAGGAGCAAGGGGCCTGGGCTCACACCTGCGGAACGGAGTCCGCACCAGCAGCTCCGCTTCTGCGGATTTTGGTCCGCACCTGCGAAGCAATGACCGCAGGAGCGGTCTCGCACCTGCGACTGGGCAACCGCAGGTGCGGTCACACCAGACCAGGTGCACCAGCAGCTATTGCTGCTGGTTTTTGGCCTCGTTTGATGCCCGAATGGCATCTGGGCTCACCCGAGCCCCCGTCCAAATATACCAACAAGTCCCAAATCATAACACGGACTTTCTCGAGCCTTTGGAACACTCAAAACAACGCTAAAACTCCAAATCACACCTCAAAACCTCTAGAATCAAACTTAAGAACTTTAAGTTCTTGAATTCGCAAACAATGCGCCGAACCGACTTACACTACTCGGAATGACACCAAATTTTGCAAGCAACTCATAAATGACATAACGAAACTATTCCCGGTCTCGAAATTTCATTCGGACCTCGATAACACAAAAACACGTTCCTTGATTTGGACTTAAGGAAACTATTTTCGCTATTGGGCGCCGAAACGCCTTCGGGTCATCTGAAACCCGTTCTGAACACACGCCCATGTCCGAAATCATCATACGAAGCTACCGGAATCGGCGAAACTCGATTTTGAGGTCATTTATTCAAAGCGTTGACCGAAGTCAAACTTGGCCTTAAAGGCCAACCTTAAGGAACTAAGTGTTCCTACCATTCCAAACTCTTCCAAATCTCGGACCACCCGTCCCCACAAGTTATAAATCATAAAAAGCAACTACGAGAGATCTCATTTAGGAAAACGGGGTCCTAGAATGCAAAACAACCGATCGGATCGTAACAATTTACATGCCACACATATTGATATTCCGTGCGAAGCTTGACAAAAAATACGTCATGAAAGTTTCATTCACAACCCATTTTAGGATCATAATAGACACCTCATCAAATTAGACACATGGGATAGGATAAGTATGTGAGATAATTATACCGGGGCTTTTATTTTTGACAAGGACGAATCATGAGAATCGAATGAACCAATAAATAAATTATACTCATAACAAAACTACAACAAATGATGAGAATAATTCTATTCCTCTAGTGTAAAGACATAGATCCATTTCAATGGCCAAGGTAAACAAATATTTGAAGATAATAACAACTTTTAGTTAATGTAAGATACAATTGTCCTTCTTGAAATATTTTTAACTACGCCCAGCCCCTTTCCTTCCTATTATTTATATCCTTAAGTTGAACTAAGATGCATTTGCCTTGGAATTTTAAAATTTTGGTAACATTTTTTCCTTGTTGTATTTTTTTATTGCGGCAAGCTTAAATGAAGCGACACGGACAGTTCATAATGCTCAAAACAACGAACATACTCTCAAAACAATCAGAACATACACAAAATTAAGATGTATGAACCATTAGACTAAAATTTCATAAATCGATCAACCATGAAGGCATTACTTAATAACTTTTATCAAATTGAATTTGGTTTTAACATTGTCTCCTAATTCAGTTAAAACAAGCAGAGAGATATTGAGATTGACGAAATTATAATGTTTGAGAGCTGAGAGAATGACCCCATGTGTAATATGATGTTGCAATCTGATGTTCACCTCTTCGTATAATCAACATATGATGAGAATTTCTGAATACTTCAAACCACGGTTAAGAAAAAATATTTTATAAATACGCAGTGTGTGTGATTGCAACATACTATAAATAGATAATAGAAAATGTAGTAGAGTAAGTTATTGCTATATTGAATTTTTAATTCTCTCATCTCACTCTGTTTCATCTCCTTCTATCTTCTCTCCGTCTGATGGTTTTCATTACATATCTACAGTTTTTTTTCCTTTCTTAATACAACACATCATATTTGGGTTAAAGATACATTTTTTTTCCTTTTTAATTTTTGATAATAAAAAGATAAACTTTTTTTTGACTATATAACATCTAATTTAATCAACTTTTAGTATTTTTTTCTCATTTTTTGAGGATGCCCGCTCACAATCCCAAAAATACAAGTGTTTATTGTTGCATTCAAAGGGACATCTCAACAGAGAAAGACTTCTATTACCTATATTTCTTTCCTCTCACGAACAAAACATAAAAAATATTATCATTCTCTACAATTAATATTCACTAAAAAGAAATTTATAGTCTTCAACCAAAAAGAGAAGAACAATGACAAACCTGCTCAAATTGATAATTATTTCCATTATCGATTTGTGAGTCTTCACCCAGTTCAAATAGACTTCACGTGAGTCTTCAACCTTTGAGAGATAAATTTGGGAGAGTTGATTTTTAAGGATTTCACATGCTTTCAGATTAAAAACCACATAGAGAGGAAAGGGTTTTGTTTTGGGGAAAATACGAGAGAAAGAGGGGGATGGGGTTGGTGGGGGGGGTTAATTAATAGTATGAGTTTTTTTTGCAACTAATGAATAGGAGTAGTTTTTATATTGGCCCGGTGGCCCTTGTACTCCCCGCTTAACTTATCTTATTAGGGACGGGCTATTTATATTTTCAATTAATCTAGCAAATAAAAAGAGAATTAGGGACCAGTCAAAAAACATGTCCCTATAGGCACACTTTTAGGGACCAGATTTTTGTCTGGTCGTTAAGTGTTGGTCTCTAATAAAACTTTTTCTTTTAATGGGTTGAGTGGAGAGGTTCTATAAACTAAGTACCTAGTAGGGTGATTTCATATTTGAAGGCTCAAGGTATAGTTGAGAAGGGTTGCCTATCCTATTTGGCTTTTGTGAGGGATGTTAGTGCAGAGACTCCCTCCATTAATTGTGTTCTGGAGGTACATGATTTTTTGGATGTAAGACCTGCCAGTCATGCCGTCTGATAGAGATATTGACTTCGGTATTGATTTGGTGTCGGGCACTCAGCCCATTTCTATTCCACTGTATCGTATGGCACCAGCGGAGTTGAAGGAGCTGAAAGAACAACTTCAAAACTCTTTGATAAGGGGTTTATCCGGCCTAGTGTGTCACCTTAGGGTGCACCAGTTCTATTTGTGAAGAAGAAGGATGGTTCCATGAGGATCTCAATTGATTACAGGCAGTTGAACAAGGTCACAATCAAGAACATATATCATTTGCCTCGTATTGATGATCTATTTGACTAGCATCAGGGAGCGAGGGTGTTCTCCAAGATTGATTTGAGGTCCGGGTATCACAAACTGAAGATTCAGGATTCGGATATTCTTAAGACAACTTTCAGGACCCGATATGGCCATTATGAGTTCTTAGTGATGTCTTTTGGGTTGACCAATGCCCCACCAGTGCTCATGCATTTGATGAACAGTGTATTCCAACCCTATTTGGACTCATTCGTTATTGTATTCATTGATGTGTACTCTCATAGATAGGAGGAGCATGCTTAGCACCTGAGGATTTTATTACAGAGATTGATGGAGGAGAAGTTTTATGCAAAGTTCTCCAAGTGAGAATTTTGGCTCGATTCAGTAGCATTATTGGGGCACGTGGTGTCCAGTGAGGATATTCAAGTAGATCCGAAGAAGATAGAGGCGGTGCAGAGTTGGCCTAGACCGTCCTCAGCCACAAAGATTAGGAGCTTTCTTGGTTTGGCGGGCTATTACTGTCGCTTTGTGGAGGGATTTCATCGATTGCATCGCCCATAACCAAATTTACCCAAAAAGGGCTCCATTCAGGTGGTCGGATTAGTGTGAGGAGAGCTTTCACAAGTTCAAGACTGCTTTGACCAAAGCTCCAGTGTTAGTTCTGCCATCAGCTTCAGGTTCTTACACCGTGTATTGTGATGCCTAAGGATATGTATTGGATGTGTTATGATGTAGGAGGGTAGGGTGATTACCTATGACTCACGCCAGTTGAAAACTCATGAGAAGAACTATCATGTCCATGATCTTGAGTTAGCAGCTATTGTTCATGCAGATAGATTTGGCGACACTAGCTGTACGAGGTTGATTGTGAGATCTATACTGATCATCGGAGTTTGCAGCATTTGTTTAAGCGGAAGGATATTATTTTACATCAGCGAAGATGGTTGGAGCTTCTTAAGGACTATGATATCACTATTTTGTTCCATCCGGGGAAGGCCAATATGGTGGCCAATTCCTTGAGTCGCCGGGCGGAGAGTTTAGCATATCTTCCGGCAGTAGAGAGACCCTTGGCATTGGATGTTCAGGACTTAGAAGTTCAGCTTATTAGATTAGATATTTTGGAGCCGAGTAGGGTATTGTCTTGCGTGGTCTCCAGGTCTTCTCTTTATGACCGTATCAGGGAGACCCAGTATGACGACCCGCACATGCTCGTCCTTCAGGATAGAGTTCAGCGAGGTGATGCCAGAGATGTGACTATTGGTAATGATGGAGTGTTGAGGATGCAGGACTGGATATGTGTTCCCAATGTAGATTGGCTCCAGGAGTTGATTCTTGAAGAGGCCCACAGCTCGCGGTATTCCATCCCTTTGGGTGCCGCAAAGACGTACCAGGATTAGAGACTTCACTATTGGTGGAAGCGGATGAAGAAGGATATAGTTGGGTTTGTGGCTCGGTGTCTCAACTGTCAACAGGCTAAGTATGAACACCAAAGACCTGGTGGCTTGCTTCAGAGGTTAGAGATCCTAGAGTGGAAGTGGGAGCGGATCACCATGGACTTCGTAGTTGGGCTCCCACGGAATTCAAGGAAGTTCGATGCTATTTGGGTTATTATGGATCGGCTGACCAAATCCGTGCACTTCATTCCAGTTAGAAATAATTACTCTTCAGAGCGGTTGGTTGACTGATAGAATATGGGGATTTACCAAAGTATATAGAGACCAGGTTCTCTACAAGTTCCCATAGATTATAATTACACAACAGAATGTAAATAACGTAAAGAATTTTTACGTGGAAAATTCCCAGCTCAATGGGATTAAAAATAACGACCTACCCTTGTAGGATTTCAACTTCACTGCTGATCAACTTTAGATTACAACCTATTGTAACCTAGGATTTAACCTCTTAATCCCTCACTAACTTATAACACTCTATTACAAGCCACTTTATAATAACTCTATTACAGAGACTTTACAACTCGACTAACTCTAGCCAAGACACAAACACAAATGTTTATGATTTACAAAAGATCTATGCTTCTAAGTAAGCGGGGTAGAAGTTACAAATGAAGAACAAATAACAAAGACTCAACAAACCTAAGGACTTAAGATATCTTCAATCTTTAGATCTGGTCCTTGGTTATGTTGTTCTTCGTTCTTGATGCCATTGAGAATCACTTGCAAGATTGACACAGGCTTGAGAGAATTCTTGACTAGTTCTTGAATGTGCAAGTAATTTGTTTTTCCTTTGCTTGATGTTAATATCTCATTTTTGACATCACTTGGATGATGTAAGCAAGTTAGGTAAAGAACATTCCCCATAAAGTTGACTGTTGCACTATTTTTGCACTGTAGTGTGTGCAGGCAACAACTCTACAGCTGTGAAGAATTGACTTGTACGGTCACCTCGGGAACTGGTAGCTATCTATTTCCTTTGTTGTTCCTTTGACTCTGAAGAATTGAACTGTGTCCCCAACTGGAGACTTGTTGACTTGTACAGTCACCTCGGGAACTGTAGCTATTTGTTCCCTTTGTTGTTGCTTTGACTCTGAAGAGTTGAGATGTGTCCCGAAATGGAGACGTGTTGATCTTTAAATTCTTGAGAATGTGTATCAGTTTCCTTATCTGGTTCTTGACAGTAACTTTGTTAGATCATCATAACATAAAACAAAGGCACTTATAACCTATCAATTTCCCCCCTTTGGATTATGACAAACTTAGCATTGATAATCCTGCAAAGAGCCACAAAAACAAGATAATGTACCAGGAACCTCACAAAGTTCCCCCTGAGTTTGTACTTCCCCCTTAATCAGTGCACTGCTTCTTCTTAATTCTCAATTTATCTTCCCTCTTTTGGCATCATTATAAACATAAACAAGCCAACAATGTAAAGAAGTCTAGATGACAAACTTAGAATTCAAGTTCCCCCTAAGAACCAGCGTGAACTGTATTCCTTCTTAATGTGTTCCCCATTTTGTTAATTTGTTCCCATCTTGTTCCCCCTCAAATATTTTCCCCTTTTTGGCATCATAAAAAGACCAGTAACAAGCATTAAGGAAAAAGAAGTCCAGCTTGGCTGACAGTGGTGTCTGGCGCCATCATGACCTTTAATGGATTTTGGGTCGTGACACCCTTCTTAATTTTCCCAAATCAATCTTTCTTTTCCCCAATCTCTTCATATTTCAGAACCTCCTCCATTTTTGCTTTCCTTTTCTTTAATATTCTTACTCACATTCTTTCTCCAAGATTTTATTGCTCACCTTCTTTCTCCAAGATTAGATTAGTTTAAGTGTTCAACAATACTTTTAAGCTTCTTACATTTTTATACTTATATTGCTCTATAAATTATTATCTAAGATCAACAACATCTTAAGAAAGATTAAATGAGCTAACTATATGATTAGTTGAAAAGGAATTATTAGAGAAATCGATTATATAAAAAGATTATTAACAACTTTCCATTTTAAAAGTTAGAAGAATATACTTCAAATAAAAATATATTTTATAACTTTCTTTTAAAAATTTAGGCATCATATTAAACTTTGGCTTTAGGTCCTGCGTGTGGTTGAACCGCCCCTGGTTCAAAATCAGGTTATTATGGAATTATAACTAGAACTATAATTATAATGGTATAAAATCTATCAGTATTTTAGCTAACTAGCTTTAGTGTACGTGCGTTGCACGTGTGGTTAGTGTCAATCAGTAAACTATGTGTTTATGAAGAACATGTAAATCAAGTTATCAAATACTAAGCTTTAAAATGACAACATTAGGTTAATATATTAAAATAAGTAACTTTGTACAGAGAAAAGTATACGGAGTTGTCATTTATTTGAACGAATATAAGAAAGAAAATTAATTAATGGCAACTAACTTAGAATATATTTTGTTTTTTAACGTTTCATTGTTATTGTTTTAACGTTTGCATTTTTAACAGTTTGACTCTTACTACTATATTATAATCTACTTTATTATAAATTTCAAAAAGAATGACTTGGATTTTTCGCAAATTTGTTAAATCAAAATTTTTTTTGTTAATTAGAATTGTTCTTAACGCTGAAGAGATTTTTTTGTTGTTGATTCAAATCTTAATAATATCTCTTCCCAAGTTTTAAGATTTTAATTGTAATTATAATTTTTATCCAATAAGAATTTTACGTTCAATATAATAAAAAAGTCATTCTGGGTACGCACATTGCGCGTGTATCCTATCTCAATGTGCGTTTGAGTTATGAAATAGAAGTGTAAGTTCCTAACAATAGTCATAAATATTGACATTGTACATATAATTAACTCAATTAAGAAAAAAATGTCTCATATAAATCCTCAATCATCAGTTAATAATTCAACCTAAAATTTATGCCACTTTTTAAATAAATAAAGTTAGCATGCTTCCTTTTCAATTTCAAAAGTAAGCATAGTCATTCAAAACATAACTAATGGATAGAACTTCACACATATAGTAAACAACTAATAATAATCTATGAATCAAATGAACACAAAATCGAAGTGCCCTGAAAATGAGAAAAGACATTAAGAAAGAATACTAAAGTAAGCGAGTAAATGTAATGACCCAAAAGGTCATCCCGTGTATTTTTAGTAATTCTGTGTCCCGAGGTCGTAAAAACCTCCTTCTATCTCATCTCGATTTGCGTGCACATCCCGGGCGTGTAGCCAGGAAGCCTTTATGTGAAAAACTAAGGAAATTAATAATTTTGAACTTGAAATGTGAATAAAGTTGACTTTGGTCAACATTATTTGTAAACGGATCCGTACCTGTGATTTGACGGTCCCGGAGGGTCCGTAGGAAAATATGGGACTTGGGCGTATGCCCAGAATCGAATTCCGAGGTCCCAAGTCCGAGAAATGAATTTTTAAAAGAAATTATTTTCTGAAAATAAAAGAGATTTTTGAAAATAAAATTATATGTGAAACCTGTGGTATCGGGACCGTATTATGGTTCCGGAGCCCGGTATAGGTTCTATATAATATATATGTTATGCCTGTAAAGTTTGGTAAGAAACGGACTTCATTAGATGTGATTTGGACCTTAAATGCAAAATTTGATGTTTAAAGAAGTTTTGAGAAATTTCATTGATTTTGGGGTTTAATTCGATGTTTATGATGTTATTTTGGTGATTTGATTACACGAATAAGTCTGTAGGATGTTTTCGAGGTTGTGTGCACATTTGGTTTGAAGTTCCGAGGGCTCGGGTGAGTTTCGGGTAGGTCCTAGGATGTTTTTAGGCTTAAAACATAGCTATTGCAGGTCAGAGAAGGTCAGATATCTGAACCCGTCAGCGAGGTCCGCACTCATTTTTTGCTACCGCGGAAAGGACCTTTGCGGCCGCACTCGATTTTGTGCGGTCCGCGTTGAGGAAGCTTGATCACTGGTCTGACTTCGGAGGCCGATAGCTTTTGATATACAAGGAATTTTGAAATGATTTATAAACAAAAGTTGTAGCCCTTCGTGTCTAGTTTCCATAAAGGTAAAGAAATTGCAATTTGGAAATCTGTAGGGAAAGTTATCGAAAATATACTAAAGTATGTCATTGCAGCCAATTTGCTCTCTGTGCGGCCGCACTCTCTTTTTGTGCGGTCCGTGGTAGGGGTCTGAGAGTGGTATATTTAAACGGGATTTTCAGTTATTTTTCATTTTTCAAAACCCTAAAAAGGTAAGAGGCGATTTTCCAAACACTCTTTCTTCTCCAAAATATTAGTAAGTGATTTCTAACTCATTTTCTTTACTCCTTAACTTTTTTTTACAAGATTTCATCCTAGAATCTAGGGTTTTCATGGTGGAATTGAGAATTTGGGTAAAACCTAAGAATATTGAAATTTGGGGATTTAGACCTCAAATTGAGGTCAGATTCCAAAACCATTTATATATCCCAGGCTCGGGGGTGAATGAGTAATCGGGTTTTTGTCCGAATTTCGGGTTTGGGCCGAGCGGGCCCGAGGTCGATTTTTGACTTTTTGGAGAAAACCTTAGAAAACTCATTTCCATGCATTAGAATTAATTCATTTAGCATTTATTGATATAATTAAGAAACTTATGGCTAGATACGAGCGAGTTGGTGGTGGAATCAATAGGTAAAACAGTAGTTGAGGCTTGAATTGTGTTCGTTGCATCGAGGTAAGTGTTTGGCCTAACCTTAGCTTGAGGGAATAGGTGTTGAGTCTTAATTGCTACGTGTTTATTCCATGTTCAACGTATAGATGAGGTGATGAACCTATATGTTGTTGTCAAGCATGCCCGTGAGTCGGTTTTTATGATATATATGATTTTCATCGATATTCACTGTGTTATGAAGTAAATTTCACTTTTGAGGTTATTCAATTGATAGAAATTCTTGGTTGTGAATACTGTTGATTAATTGTTCGGTTGAGGATTATTTGTTAAGTTATACACTGGAACGAGATTGGTTATAGTTGTGTCCCTTGCCGGGACGGTATTATTTCTGTTGTTGTTCCTTTGCTAGGATGTTGTGACTTATGATTTATGTTGTTGATTTTCCTAGCCTCGTCACTACTTCGCCAAGGTTAGGCTCATCACTTACTCAGTACATGGGGTCAGTTGTACTGATACTACACCTGCACATCATAATGTTGTGCAGATCCCGGTACCGGACCTTGTGGACACTGATCGAGGAGGCTTCCTTTAGTCCACCGGGGACACTGAGGTAGACATGTAGACGTCCGCATGCCTTAGCGTCCCCTTCCCTATTCCATTTCATTTATGATTTTTGTACTTCAGAAACATATGTATTAGTTCTTTTAGACTATGCTGTGTACTACTCTTCGACGGTCCGTGAGTTGTGACTCCAAAGATCTGGGTTGGCTAATTTAAGTATTTTGTTAAGTTTATGGATTTAGCTATGTATTCCCTTACTCTGTTGTTATTTTTAAGCTTCTATTTATGGAAAGTTGATTTTTACCTGTTATCATCTAATAGTAAAGATTTTTAACAAATATAAATAAATACGTTGGCTTGTCTAGCGGGTTCAACGTTAGACGCCATCATGGTCCCTATGGTGGGAATTTCGGATCATGACAGTAAAATACATCGAAGAATGATTCAGAATTATATTTGAAAGAGTATATTTAGTTTCGATATATCATTATGCAAGTGGAATTAGTATTTAAATAATTCGAATATTGATTAACTCTAGTTGCTGTTATATTTGAAAACAATTAGTTTTATAACAATTCTAAATTTATTTTTAAAAGGTTAAAGGATTGATACACATTTCGATTGGAGAACACATTTCTTAATTTGAAGGGCATATCTTTCCAAAAAATTATACAAAAATTATAGTAATTCTTGTAATATGATATTGAATCTAAAATGATTGATATATCTATTTTTGGTAATTAAAATATGATATTTATTATATGTTTTATTATGATTCTTCAAAAGGCCATCAATAAAAATAATTATATTTTTTTAAAGATTTGGAAAAAAGAGGGTCGTCATATAGTTTTTAGAAGAAACTGGTTCACACGTAAACAATTTGAGCACATATATTTTATATTAATTTAAAGGGGTTATCCTTTGGGGTAAGCTTACAAATATTGTAGTCATTTTTGTGACATAATATTAAATTTAACATGAATGAAATCTTTATATATTTTTATTATAATTCTTCAAACAATCATCAAATTAACACTAATTAAAAAATTTGTATCTTTCTTTTAGAGCTATTGGAATGAATAGCTAGGTCATATTGTTTATAGGGAAAAATGAATAATTAAGTAATAATGTAAGATACAAATACTGAATGTGTATTTTACAACCAATAACTTATTATGTATACAAAAAAATATAGAGGGCCATTTATTGGAATAGATGAAGAATAAAAATAATAATAAATGTCAACTTATTTTGAAAACTTATTATTTCATTCTTATTTTTTGTATTATAAATTTTGTCGGATTTCGAGACGTAGGCCCGGGGGCCGGATTTGAGTGAATTTTGGATTTTAGCTCTAATTTAGTAGTTTTATCGTGGGATTGATCCCTTTATCCTTTATTGATTGTGTTGTATTACATGTGGCTAGATTCGAGACATTTGGAGGCCAAATCGAGAGGCAAGGGCATTGCGGAGTAGGCATTTGCTTAGATTAAGGTCAGTAACAGTTGTAAATCTGACCCTGAGGGTATGGAACCCCGAATTTTTGTGTCATGTGACTATTTGGAGGTGACACACATTCTAGGTGATGAGGGTGTGGGCATGAACCGATAGGGATTGTGACTTGGTCCACTCTAAAATTGCGCAATCTGTTGTTAGCTATATGCTCCATATGTTTTATAGAAAAAATTACTGTAAATCATGCTAGATAGCATGTTTAGGATTTATGTCAGTATTGTTTGGACCCTTAGCGGTCGTTTCTTGCTGTCCTCTCAGTGTTTTAGTTGATATTTTATACTCAGTCATGTTCAAGAATACTTATATCATAACTCAGTCTTTGTTATTCTATTTGATTCATCATGTCAACGTTGTTTGGGGCTGATTACGTTGATTTCTGAGAGCCCGAGAGACTGGAGAGATTGATGACTGAGTGAGGCCGAGGGCCTGATTTGTGAGAATATTTATGGGATCGGGCTGCATACCGCAGAATGTTACATTAATTCTTCCATGAATGGCATTGATATAGCGCTTGGGATGAAGGAGCCCCTCCGGAGTCAGTACATACCCCCAGTGAACGCAGGTACCTATTGAGTGCGAGTGCCGAGTGCTAAGCGATTTTGAGGCATGAGTGATTGTGAGGCATGAGTGATTGGGAGGTTGGAGTGATTGGGAGGACTAAGTGATGATTGCCCGAGGGGAGGTATATGATTTAATTATTTATGCACATAGTTCCTATGAGTCCTTGATTGAGAACTGTTGGAAGATATTTCTTGTTGACTTTACTTGAACCTGATTTTACTTAATACTCTGGATGTAAAGCATGCCACACCTTACTGAATTTTTGGTTGAATGAATTGTACTTGCATTTAGATCGTCACTACTTCTCAGTCCTTGTCTACTTCTGTTACTTAATGAGTTGGTGTGCTCACGTTACTCACGGCACCTTGTGTGTAGATCCAGGCATTTCTGGTCACGGTAGCAATTGCTGATAGTCCTGTAGCTGGCCATTGGAGATAACGAGGTAGCTTCCTGGTCCTCGCAGCCTTGCTGTGATGACCCAAAATTATGACTGTGGTCCGAGGCCCTAAAAGCTTCCGTTAATCTCACCTCGATGTGCGTGCACATCCCGGACGCGTAGCCGGGAAGCCTTTATGTGGAAACTTGATAAAGAGTTGAATTTATGATAATTAATTGAATAAACGGACACGGACCAGTGATCTGGCGGTCCCGGAAGGTACGTAGGAAAATATGGGACTTGGGCGTATGCCCGGAATCGAATTCCGAGGACCCAAGTCTGAGAAATGAATTTTTAAAGAAAATTGTTTTCTGAAAATAATAAAGGCTTATGAAAATGAACCTCGATGTGAAACCTGTGCTGCCGGGCCCGTATTATGGTTCCGGAGCCCAGAACAGATTCAATATGTGTTATTTAAGTTATCTGTGAAATTTGGTAAGAAACAGACTTGATTTGACGGGTTCCGGATCAAAATGGGAAATTGAGAGTTAATGAAGTTTTGAGGATTTTCATAGAAATTGAAATTTAGTTTGGAACGTGTTTTTATGTTACCGAGGTCCGAATGAAATTTTAAGACCGGGAATAGTTCCGTTATGTCATTTATGACTTGTCTACAAAATTTTAAATCATTCTGAGTAGTATAGGCCGGTTCGGCGCATTGAAATGAATTCTAGAATCTTAAGTTCTTAAGCTTGATTCAATTTGGTTTTGGGGTTGAATTCTGAGTTTCGTTGTTGTTTTTCACATTCCGAAAGTTCGAGCGAGTCCGTATCATGAATATAGACTTTCCGGTGCTTTTGGACGGGGCCCTCAGGGGCTTGGGTGAGTTTTGGACCCCCGGGAGCTAAGTTGGAAAAACCAGATTTTTGCTGTCTGGTTTCCTTCTTCGCGATCGCAGAAGGTGGGTCGCGATCGCGGAGAAGGAATTTGGCTGGGCTACTGATATTTCTTCGCGATAGCAGCTTCCTCTTCGTGAACGCGGAAGGTTGGACCCTTGGCCTTCGCGATCGCATCCCAGTCTCCGCGATCGCGGAAGGCTGGACTCCATGCCTTCGCGTTCGCAGCCCCATCCTCGCGATCGCATAGTGTCAAGTCAGGGCCGGGCACAGTTACTCTTCGCGATCGCAGGACCTCTGCCGCGATCGCAGAGGTCTGGGCAGTTGGCCTTCGCGATCGCAAGGCCCTTGTCGCGATCGTAGTGAAGGAATACCTGGGTAGTTTTATTAAATACGGGGCTTAGCCTATTTCCTCCATTTTCATCTTCCTCCTCAAGTCTTTAGAGAGCTCTTCAAGGAACCTTCCACCACTGTTATTGAGGTAAGTAAATTCCATGGTTTTACTAGTTTCAAACATCAATTCCTAGTTAAATTCCCTACTAAATTATCAAAAATCATGGAATTAGGTAGTAATTTTAGGGCTCTTGAGGATTTTNTCTTCAAGAATAGCGATTTTATTGAATAACTAAGATAATTTCCCACATTGTGCATGCATTGATTTAATTGTACTCCTTTTGGCTAGTTGCGAGTCCTCGGGTATAGAATTCGGAGTTTCGGGCGCAATTGTGGTCCGAGGGGTAGATTCGACACGAGGTGAGTCTCCTTTCTAACCTTGTAAGAGGGAATTGTCCCCATAGGTGATGTATATGCTATGTGTAAAATTTTTGGGGACTACGTACGCACCAAGTGATGAGAGTCCGTACGTAGCAGCTATCATTGTTATGTCCGGGTAGTTAGGCCAACATCATGTCTTATATGCTTCCTTGTAATGCCTTATATGCTTCCTTGTAGTGCCTTATATGCTTCCTTGTAGTGCCTTATATGCTTCCTTGTAATGCTTTATATGATTCGTTGTGACGCCATATGTACTATGAGATCATGTTTTGTGTAGTATTGTTCCTTCGAGGCTTTATGGAAATTGTTGAATTGAAAGGAATTTGTTATGGAAAGTAAGTTTTATAAGATATTGTGTGTGCATGTGACCGCTTCGCAATTTACATTCCGCGAGCGATGTGTGATTTCCCCCACTCTTATGGGAGCGGGCCGTACGCCACGACGGATTGAAAGGTGCACTTTTGGGATGGGACGGTCAATCCTCGGCAGTGCACAAAGATGATAAAATTAAGAATGCACTCTTGGTACAGGCTGTTCGATCCTCGACAGTGCATGGACAAAGTTGTACTATGTTATGATATGGTTACATTGAAAGACGCACTTTTGGGACGCGCCGATCGATCCTCGACAGTGCGTAGATATGGTTATGGTAAGTATGCACTTTTGGGACGGGCCGGTTGATCCCCCGCTGTGCATAGCTATTTTTCCTTATGACTCCGGCCGGTTGTCTTATTCCTGTGTGCGCATGTTTATTTGGCATTGTTTCATGGAGTTTGAATTGTATGAGATAGTTTTGGGAAAGAAAGTGGCCATTGTTATTGTTCCAGTATTTTCTTGGATTCATGTGCTTTATAAATAATTGCTACTCATTGTCTTACATGCCCACTGCTTTTGTTTTATCCCTTTTATATCATGCTGTTGGACCTTAGTGAGTGTAAAGTCGACCTCTCGTCACTACTTCTTCGAGATTAGGCGGGATACTCACTGGGTACATATCTATTTTAATATGCACTCATGCTGCACTTTTGTACTTAACTGTACAGGTTCTTAGGTTGGTGCATTTGGTTATCAGACCAGATCCTGATAGTGACCGTAGCGGACTTGACTTCACGGTGAGCTGCTTCCTCTAGCGATCCCCAACAGCACCGTGGAGTTTCATTTACTTTTGTCTCCCGTTTATTCATGCAGACAGCGGGATTGTGTATATATATTATTATCCTTCGTATATTCCGTTAGTATGCCCATGACACTCGTGACACTAGTTCCTGGCACACAAGTAGTGTATATTTTGGGATTGGGGTTGTATATGCATACATATGCTTTATTTTGGCCATGTATTGTTATGATTTTATTTTCATATCAAGCTATCATCATGTTTAATTGTTTTAAGTTGGTAAAAATTGACTTGTTTAATCAAATGGGAAGGGTAACACCTAGTTTAATTCATATTGTCTTGCCTAACCCCGTCGTTGGGCGCCATCACAACTTGGATTAGGATTCTGGGTCGTGACACTTGCTTTCTTCTTCTCTATCTTTCCTTTAGTTGTATTTTGGATTTTCCAGACTATGTTAGTCTTGTTATTGTAAGATCAACTTTAGTAGTTGCTTATGACTCAGTGACACCCCGATGTTTGGGGCTTTTCTTTTCGCATTTCTAATTTTTGAGTTCAACCTTTTGTTTCTTTAATGGAATTCTATTATACAAAAAGTCTTTTTGTATATATTTGAATAAATTATTGTAGTATTGTGGAAGTCAGTTGGCTTAGTACCATTGATAGGCGCCATTACGAGAGGTTCGAGTTTAGGTCCGTGACAAGTTGGTATCAGAGCCTAGGTTACATAGGTCTCATGAGTCATGAGCTGGTTTCGTAGGGTCTTGCGGAACGGTATGGAGACGTCCGTACTTATATTTGAGTGGCTGTAGAACCTTTAGGAAAATCTCACATTCTTGAATTCTTTTCGTGCGAATCTGTTGATTCTGGTAACTAAACTTCTGTTGTTTCATTCTTTCACAAATAGTGAGGACTCGCACTACCGGATAGGAAGGCTAGCCACTAGTACCACCATCTAGGGCCGCGAGAGGTCGAGGTCTTGGTAGGGGCAGAGGTGCAGCCAACACAACAACCGGGGTAGTATCTGCAGACCCTCCAGTTGCTCCAGATCAAGACTAGGTCCCAATTGTAGATGTCCCAGCGGGACCAACTTAGACACCACCTGTGCCTTTTGTGATTCCTGGCGTTCAGGAGGCCGCAGCTTAGATTTTGATAGTGTGTACCGGCCTTGCTCAGGCGGTCTCTATTTCGATGGCGGCAACCACTTCTTAGGCCGGGGGAGGCACTCAGACTCCCGCCGCCTGCATACCCGAACAGTTTGTTCAAGGACTCCGATACCTGGGGCACCACTAGCCCAGCCAGTTGCGCCTGCTCAGGACTATGTGGTTCCTGATATGCTTGAGGATGAGTAGTGTAGATTGGAGAGGTTTGGGAGACTCCAGCCTCCATCTTTCAGTGGTGCAGAGGGTGATGATGCTCAAGGTTTATTGGATAGATGTTAGAGGATACTCTGTAGAGCAAGCATTATGGAGACCACTAGGGTCTCATTCACTACCTTCCAGTTCTTTGGGGCTGCATTTAGTTGGTTGGAGGCTTATGAGAGGCATAGGCCGGTCTGTGACGAAGTATGAGATGCAATTCTCAGAGTTTGCTCGTCATGCTATCTGGTTGGTTCCCACATACAGGGAGAGGATCAGGAGGTTTATTGATGGACTCACTTTTCAGTTGTGACTGCTTATGACCAGAGAGAGAGTGTCTGGTGATACTTTTGATAAGGTTGTCGACATTGCTCGGCAGATTGAAATGGTTCGCGGTCAGGAGAGGGTTGATAGGGAGACCAAGAGGCCTCGAGGACATGGTGGATTTAGTGGTTCTCCTTAAGGGGGTCAGTTCCAACACGATAGGGGCCATCAATTAAGACATGCTTAGGCGGCCCGTCAAGTTCACCGTGGTGCATCATCGAGCTATAGTTCTCACAGTTCTTATTAGGGCCACTCATCACTCTGTGCCCTCCCAGCCTAGAGTTCATTTCGTGCTTCATCAGTTCAGGTCTCCTCTATACCAGGTTCATTTGCTAGTTATCCCGGTGCTCGGGGCTCCCTTCAGTCCCTGTCACCGACACCAGGGAGTTGTTTTGTGTGTGTGGAGTTTGGGCATATGTGGAGGCACTATCTTCGTCGTCACGGAGGTCCATCTTAGCAGATGAGTCTGCCTTCGACTTCAGCACTAGTTACTTCACCACCCATCTAGTTAGCTCGGGGTGGAGGTTAGTCAGCTAGGGGTCGCCCTAGAGGGGGAGGCCGATTCGGTGGTGGTTAGGCCCGTTTCTATGCACTCCCTGCTAGACCAAATGTTGTTGCTTCAGATGCTGTGGTTACAAGTATTGTTTCAGTTTGCCACCAAGATGCCTCGATATTAATTGACCATGGTTCCACTTATTCATATGTTTCCTCGTATTTCTCTCATTTCCTAGACATGCCCCGTGAGTCTCTAGTCTCGTATGTTCATGTATCTACTCCTGTGGGCGATACTATTGTTGTAGACCACATATATCAGTCATGTGTGGTGTCTATTGGGGGTTTGGAGATTCGAGTGGACCTTTTTCTTCTTAGTATGGTTGACTTCGATGTGATATTGGGTATGGAGTGGTTGTCTCCATGTCATGCTGTTCCAGATTGTCATGCTAAGACCGTGATGTTGGCGATGCCGGGATTGCCGAGGTTGAGTGGAGTGGTTATATAAACTATGTACCTATTAGGGTGATTTCATATTTAAAGGCTCAACGTATGGTTAAGAAGGGTTGCCTATCTTATTTGGCTTTTGTGAGGGATGTTAGTGCAGATACTCCTGCCATTGATTCTGTTCTGGTGGTACGTGATTTTCTGGATGTGTTTCCTGCAGACCTTTCAGGCATGCCGCCTGATAGAGATATTGACTTCGGTATTGTTTTGGTGACAGGCACTCAGCCCATTCCTATTCCACCGTATCGTATGGCACCAGCGGAGTTGAAGGAGCTGAAAGAACAGCTTCAAGAACTCCTTGATAAGGGGTTTATTCAACCTAGTGTGTCACCTTAGGGTGCACCGGTTCTATTTGTGAAGAAGAAGGATGGTTCCATCAGGATGTGCATGGATTACAGGTAGTTAAACGAGGTCACAGTCAAGAACATATATCCATTGCCTTGTATTGATGATCTATTTGACCAGCATCAAGGAGCAAGGGTGTTCTCCAAGATTGATTTGAGGTCCGGGTATCACCAACTGAAGATTCTGGATTCGAATATTCTTAAGACAACTTTCAGGACCCGATATTGCCATTATGAGTTCTTAGTGATGTCTTTTGGGCTAACCAATGCCCCACCAACGTTCATGCATTTGATGAAAAATGTATTCTAGCCCTATTTGGACTCATTCGTTATTGTATTCATTGATGATATCCTGGTGTACTCTTGTAGACAGGAGGAGCATGCTCAACACATGAGGATTGTACTGTAGAGATTGAGGGAGGAGAAACTTTACGCAAAGTTCTCCACGTGAAAGTTTTGGCTCGGTTCAGTAGCATTATTGGGGCATGTGTTGTCCAGTGAGGGTATTCAAGTGGATCCGAAGAAGATAGAGGCGGTGCAGAGTTGGCCTAGACCATCCTCAGCCATAGAGATTAAGAGCTTTCTTGGTTTGGCGGGCTATTACTATCGCATTGTGGAGGGATTTTCATCGATTGCGTCGCCCATGACCAAATTGACCCAAAAAGGGGCTCCATTCAGGTGGTCGTATGAGTGTGAGGAGAGCTTTCAGAAGCTCAAGACTGCTTTGATCACAACTCCAATGTTAGTTCTGCCATCAGCTTTAGGTTCTTACACCGTGTATTGTGATGCCTAAGGATAGGTATTGGATGTCTGATGCAGGAGGGTAGGGTGATTGCCTATGCCTTACGTCAGTTGAAGGCTCATGAGAAGAACTATCTTGTCCATGATCTTGAGTTAGCAGCTATTGTTCTTGCCTTGTAGATTTGGTGGCACTATTTGTACGGGACTCATTGTGAGATCTATACTGATCATCGGAGTTTGCATCATTTTTTTAAGTAGAAGGATCTTAATTTAGGTCTGCGAAGATGGTTGGAGCTTCTTAAGGACTATGATATCACTATTTTGTACGATCCGGGGAAGTCCAATGTGGTGGCCGATGCCTAGTGGAGAGTTTAGGGACTATAACATATCTTCTGGTAGCAGAGAGACCCTTGGCATGGGATATTCAGGCCTTAGAAGGTCAGCTTGTTAGATTGGATATTTCAGAGCCGAGTCGGGTATTGTCTTGCGTTGTCTCCAGGTCTTCTCTTTATGACTGTGTCAGGGAGATTTAGTATGGCGATCCACACCTGCTCGTCCAACAGGACAGGGTTCAGGGAGGTGATGCCAGAGATGTGACTATTGGTAATGATGGCGTGTTGAGGATGCAGGACCGGATATGTATGCCTAATGTAGATTGGCTCCAGGAGTTGATTCTTGAGGACTCCCACAGCTCGCGGTATTCCATCCATCTGGGTGCCGCAAAGATGTATCAGGATTAGAGACATCACTATTGGTGGATGCAGATGAAGAAGGATATAGTTGGGTTTGTGGATCGGTGTCTCAACTGTCAGCATGTTAAGTATGAACACCAGAGACCTGGTGGCTTGCTTTAGAGGTTAGAGATCCCACGTGGAAGTGGGAGCGGATCACCATGGACTTTGTAGTTTGGCTCCCACGGACTTCGAGGAAGTTCGATGCTATTTGGGTTATTGTGGATCGGCTGGCCAAATCCGCGCACTTCATTCCAGTTGGCACTAATTACTCTTTAGAGCGGTTGGCTGACTGACCGAATATGAGGATCTACCAAACTATATAGAGACTAGGTTCTCTATTAGTTCCCACAGATTATGCACACACAACATAATGTAAATAACGTAAAGATTTTTTACGTGGAAAATTCACTGCTCAATGGGATTAAAAACCACGACCTACCCTTGTAGGATTTCAACTTCACTACTGAGAAACTTTAGATTACAACCTATTGTAACCTAGGAAATAACCTCTTAATCCCTCACTAACTTGTAACACTCTTTTACAAGTCACTTTGTAATAACTCTATTACAAATACTTTACAATTCGACTAACTCTAGCCAAGACACAAACACAAAGGTTTATGATTTACAGAAGATCTTCTACAGAAATGCTTCTCAGTAAGCAGAGTAGAAGTTGCAAATGAAAAACAAATAACAAATACTCAACAAACCTAAGGACTTAAGATATCTTCAATCTTTGGATATGGTCCTTGGTTATGTTGTTCTTCGTTCTTGATGCCCTTGAGAATCACTTGCAAGATTGACACAAAGTTGAGAGAATGCTTGATTAGTTCTTGAATGTGCAAGTAATTTGTTTTTCCTTTGCTTGATGTTAATATCTCATTTGTGACATCACTTGGATGATGTAAGCAAGTTAGGTAAAGAGCATTCCCCATAAAGTTGACTGCTGCCCTATTTTTGCACTGCAGTGTGTGCAGGCAGCAACTTTACAGCTGTGAAGAGTTGACTTGTACGGTCGCCTCGGGAACTGGTAGCTATCTGTTCCCTCTGCTGTTCCTTGACTCTGAAGAGTTGAACTGTGTCACCAACTGGAGACTTGTTGACTTGTATAGTCACCTCGGGAACTGGTAGCTATCTGTTCCCTCTTCTGTTCCTTTGACTCTGAAGAGTTGAACTGTGTCCCCAAATAGAAACGTGTTGATCTTTAAGTTCTTGAGAATGTATATTAGGTTTCTTATCTGGTTCTTGACAGTAAGTTTGTTAGATCATCAAAACATAAATCTAATGTACTTATAACCTATCAATTTCCCTCTTTTTGATAATGATAAACTTAACATTGATAATCCTGCAAAGAGCCACAAAAACCAGACAATGTACCAGGAACCTCACAAAGTTCCCCCTGAGTTTGTACTTCCCCCTTAATCAGTGCACTGCTTCTTCTTAATTCTCAATTTATCTTCCCCCCTTTGGCATCATTAAAAACATAAACAAGCCATCAACGTAAAGAAGTCTAGAAGACAAACTTAGTATTCAAGTTCCCCCTAAGAACCAGAGTAAATTGTATTCCCTCTGAATCTGTTCCCCGTCTTCTTAATCTGTTCCCCATCTTGTTCCCCCTCAAATATTTTTCCCCATTTTGGTATCATAAAAAGATCAGTAACAAGCATTATGCAAAAAAAAGTCTAGCTTAGTTAACTCATGCCGTATGTGTGCACACAATCATAACTGAAAACAGAACATAGGAGCAAGGCATACACAACAAAAGGAGGAAGCTTTCATCAATTTAGGATAATTAAGCAGGGAGCAATTCCATTGTTTCAAGACACATCCACAAAGTAGAAACAACAAAAACAAAAGTACAAGTCATAAACATCATTAGAACTAAAACAGAGGACAGACACTAAGAACTTGACACTTGGGAAAGGGACACTGTTTAGAGAGCACTGGAAGGTAAACGCCTAGATGAGGAGGCAAGAGTTCGAAGAAGGATGTAAATTCAGTATTGGCTGACACCTTCTCGTTGATTAGTCTATCCTACAGGTCCTCAACCTGTTTCTTGAGGTCGGCATTTTCTCTTGTTAGACGGGTAACCTCTGTGCTTTGAGAGCTGCTGGAACCAGGTGCCTCCCGAACCTAACTGAGGTAACTTTCGAGAATGGCATTCCTTGTCTTCATCTTCCTCATGTACGGCCCCCACAACACCCTCTTTAAAAAAAAAAAGAAATTCTATGCCAGCGTCCTAGGAATCACAAATCTTGGTCTTCTTTGAGGTACAAGGTTACTCACTGGCATAACACTTCCTTTTCATTGATTTTCTTACACTCTTGCCTTTCTCTACAGATTTCCTGGAGATCTTCTCAGCAGACTCTTCAACCATTTTCTCATCCTCTTTCTCACCAGATGACTCCCTCTTGGACTTTGGAATAGTAAGTTTCATTGAGGACTTACGAACTATGTGAGCAGGTTCCTCTTATACCTCATCATCCACATTTACGACTAGTGTAGGAGCCACTACCTTCTCAGTGACAACCTTTCCTTCTTTCACTAATCTCCTCTTCTTCTTTTTTTATATTTTATTTTCCCTTAAGACGGACTCAAGTTCTTCCCCTTTTTTTTGCAACCTTGTGATGGGTATCTTAGACGACGACCCCTTGGAAGGTGCCTTTCTAGTCCTAGCACTAATAAAGATCGCCAGAGAGACATTATAATAGTCTTCTTCTTCACTATCCTCCTTCTCTTCCTCAGACAAAGATCGCATATCAAGAACTACACTTGTTAATGGCTCATCATAGAAATGAGGAGAGGGAGCAAGATCAGTACTGACCTGGGGTTCTTGTGGAGAACCAGGGGTTTTATCCCAAGTGGAAGTAGAGGGCTCCTCTTTGGCGGAGGGATCAAATCCCTCAATTGGTTCCCTAGTAGTACTGTCAGGTGTCAAAGTTTCGACAGGCACCAGTTCCCTACCCTTGACCTCTGCACCATTTTCTTCCCCCCTGAGACTCAGATACAACTTCATAACCTCCAACCAGAGTTCAATCAGTAGCTATTGACAACATATTTTCTTTAGCTTCATGTTCTTGTAAATGATTTTTCAGACATGGTGGAGTGTAGTGGGTTGAAGAGAGAGTTTTTTTGGGTTTGAAGAAGAAAAGTGGAATTTTGGATTCTTTGATGTGAATAGTTATGAAAGTGACCGTGAGAGGAGTTATTTAATAGGGTTGAGGAACACTTAGGAATAGGTATCAATTTTGGGTAGTCGGGTCGCTTCAGATGAGACACTTGTGTTCAAAAAGCGGGAAAGAGAGAAATTGACAATTTAATGATGTGGCACTATTTCGGCTGTTTAAAAAATTATGCATGAGAGTACAAAGGAACTACCAGCCTGTGTCAAGGGAATCAGGTTCCGTGACAGATTTTGCAAATGTAAGCCTTATCCTTTGACCAATGTGTAATGCATTAGCTGCTTGTTTGCTTCGTAGTCGTCATGCGTGTCTACCTGTAACAATATAGAGATGAGTTAGCCTTTGTCAGAAACACTTTTTAACTAATTTTACCTGTACATTTCTTTCACAGCCAATCATTGAGGGACTAGGTTCTTAGTTGGGTTTTATCAACCCTAGTGCCAGGAGAATTCTTTCAAAATGCTATCTGCTCTGGGATTTGGTGAATATATCTGCAATTTGTTCTTATGTGCTGCAGAACTTCATGCATATGTGCCCTTTCTCAACATTGTCTCTGAGAAAGTGATGTCGCGCATCAATATTCTTTGTTCTCATGTGTTGAACTGGATTCTTGGCCATGTTGAGTGCACTAGTATTGTTACATAGTAAGGGCACACACTCAGAGAACACACCAAAATCTTCCAGCTGTTGTTTATTCCATAACAGTTGGGCACAACAAGATGCATCATCCACATATTCAGCTTCTGCGGTAGAGAGGGCCATTGAGTTTTGTATTTCTTGTACCCCATGAAATCAGACATTAACTCAGAAAAAGTGCTATGCCATAAGTGCTTTTACTATCCACCAGATACCCAGCATCAACATACCCTATTTAGTCAAGATTATCTCATGAGGGATAGTAGAGAAGTCCTGCATCCCTTTGAGATATCTTAGGATTCTCTTGGCAGCTTCTTGATGTACTTCTGTGAACTTATCATTGTCCCCTTGGGAGTTTGCTTGACTTTTAAATCTAAGAAGAAATTCAGTTCCCCCAAAGATGATTTCATCAACATAGATCTGTACAATGATCAGGTTCCTCCCTCGTTTCTTCAGAAAGAGAGTGTTGTCAATTTTCCCTCTTGTAAATCCATTTTCTAGAAGGAATTTTGACAACCTGTCATATCAAGCATGGGGAGACTTACTTAACCAATACAAAGCCTTGTCGAGTTTAAAAACGTGCTTCCAAGCTCATCAAGTTTGTTTTTGAATACACAGTTGGTTCCTATAACAGTTGTGTTAGCATGTCGTTGAACCAGGTTCCACTCACTGTTCCTCTCAAATTGATGGAGCTCTTCTTGCATATCTGTAGTCCAGTCTGCATATTTCAATGCTTCCTTGATATTTTTGGTCTCTATTTGAGAAAGAAAGGCTGAGAAGGCAAGTGAGTTTCTTGTCTTTGATCTGGTTTGAATTCCTCGTTCCTCCTCTACTTGGTACCCTCATAGGTCCATATAGATCCATATGGAGGAGATCAAGTGGACTTGAGATGCTAACTTCTTTTTTGTGCTTGAAAGAGGATCTGACTTTCTTTCCTTTTACACATGCATCACACACCTTGTGATCTTTGAAGCTTGACTTGGGGAGAACACGAACCAGGTCCTTCTTGACCAATTTGTTTAGCAGCGTAAAACTTGCATGGCCCAACCTTCTGTGCCATAGCGCAGCATTATCATCAACACCACTTAGACAACTAAGATCCCCATTTTGCAAGGACTCAAAGTTAGCAACATAAATACTTTTGTATCTTTTGGCCACTAACATCACTTAACTAGTCACAAGATTTGTGACTGTGCATATTTTAGATAGAAATTCCACTTTGTTACCCTTGCCACATATTTGGGAAATACTCACCAAGCTATGCTTCAACCCCTTCATGTAGTACGCATTTTCAATAGAGTGGGAAAGAGACTTCCCGATCTTTCTTACTCCCAAAATGTATCCCTTCTTGCCATTTCCAAAGAATACACTCCCTCTCAAAGGGCCTTCAGTCAAAGGAAATCATTTGTACTTCCAGTAATGTGCTTCGACCAACCGCTATCTATGTATCACTGTTGACTGCTCCCTTTCACTATTCCCTGCACAAGGAAATTAAGGGTTAGACTTAGGAACCCAAACATGTTTGGGTCCCTTGTAATGATTAAATGGGTGAATGAGGGATATTTTGGTCTAAGCAGGCATTATACGTTTTTTAGGTGAAGGACCACGTTCCCTAGTAGTAGTTACTTTTTCAGCAAAAACTTTATTTTTCTATTGAGACTAAATTCTGGCATTACAATTTCCTTTAAAGTACCCACTGTTTCCACAGTGAGTACATCTCACAACCCAAATTTCCCTCCGTTGGGTATCGTGATGACACCTAGTCTTAGGGACTAGGTAAGCCTAACATTTAGAGCAATAACAACAATAATAAAAGAAATCTAACAGTCTCGATATAGAAATTTTGACAGAATTACAATGTTCCCAAAACCGGTAATACAAGTCATAAGCGCTACGAATTTACTCTAAAATCTCTAACTACAACTGTTCGGAATGAATACAACAGGGTATGAATAATACAATACAAGAAGGTGACTCCGAAGTCTGCGAACGCAGCAACAGGTTACCTTGAGTCTCCTCGTCAATGGTCCGCGCAACTACTAACAATAATTACCTGGATCTGCACACAAAAATGCGCAGAAGTGTAGTATGAGCACACCACAGCGGTGCCCGCTAAGTATCAAGACTAACCTCAGTGAAGTAGTGACAAGGACTAGTCGAGACACCACTGGTCTAATAAATTAAACATGCATGAATATAGAAAAGACTGAACATAATATCTATCTAAAGGTTTTACGATGTGGTTAACAACATGGCAATAAAAGGCGGAAGGAATTACCGAAAATTAATCAACGGAACAAAATAAAAATACCAGAAGAATGGACAGAAAAACACGAGCCAAAACCGGAAAAATCACCACACAATAAACACACCGGCAACTCAACACTGCATCAGTTTGTCCACATCATAATTTAACCGATATACCCAATAAATTGGTGAAAACTTTTAAACTGCAGTTTATATTGAAAGCTTTGAAGATATAGTCATTTCAATATAGAAAGATCCTCTTTGAAACATACTTTCTCCGAATGTATATATATATATATATATATATATTTTTTNAAGAATGGACAGAAAAACACGAGCCAAAACCGGAAAAATCACCACACAATAAACACACCGGCAACTCAACACTGCATCAGTTTGTCCACATCATAATTTAACCGATATACCCAATAAATTGGTGAAAACTTTTAAACTGCAGTTTATATTGAAAGCTTTGAAGATATAGTCATTTCAATATAGAAAGATCCTCTTTGAAACATACTTTCTCCGAATGTATATATATATATATATATATATATATTTTTTTTTTTTTTTTAGAAAGAGAAATCTTTAAAACATAGTTCTTTCAAGATACTTGATTTTCAAATATGCTTTCCCAATAAATGAATTTCAAATATCATTTTATGCAAGACAAATGCTTTTCAAATATACTTTTAAAATATAAATTTTCAATCATAACCTCCTCAAGATAAATCTACGAGAACCCAGTCTGTAACTCATAATTTGTCATGCAGTACAAGGGGAAAGCTCCCGGAATATATCCGTAGTCCCAATTTAAATATGCCATGTAGTAAAGGTGGAAAGCTCCCGGAATCTCGTCCGTAGTCTCAATTTAAATATGCAATGCAGTGCAGGGGGAAAACTCCCGGAATCTCGTCTGTTGTACCAATTTAAATATGCAATGCAATACATGGGAAAAGCTCCCAGAATCTCGTCCGTAGTCCCAATTTAAATATGCAATGCAGCCACTGAGGAAAACAACCCGAATGCGACATAAATAGCATACATTGCCACAACAGGCGAAAAAGCAATACAGACAGAATGCAAGGTGCGATGAGCAAATCAATACAAATACTTGAATCACAAGAAGGGTAAAAACTCACTCATAAGAAGTAGTCACTGAAAGGAATGCCAAGCACAAAGAGAAACAACATAACGAGGGGAAAACAAGGCAAATACAACAACGATTCTATATATTCAAGTTCACAACCAAAGAAACCAAATCATCCCGGCAAGGGAAGCAACTATAACCAATCTCACTTAGAAAATTAGCTTCACAGAATAAACTCAGCTTGAACAATGATCAGTGATAGGCAACACCAAGGAAATACCATCAACATGGACGATTATCAACTAAACCTAAGTAGAACTTAAGGGAAAATCATAGAAATCACAATGTATGTCACGACCCGAATCCTAATTCAGGTCGCGATGGCGCCCAACAATGGGGTTAGGCAAACCAATATGAAATATACTAGGTGTTACCCTTCCTCTTTTTGGTTAACAATTTAATAACTACCAATTTTAAATGGATAAAACATAATAATGATAAATGATACGAGATAGAACCACAGGTGCAGAAATCAACCGATAGGCACGTCGCATAACATATGCACAACCAAAACCCAAAATAATAACTGCGTGTGTGTGCCAGGAACTAGTGTCACGAGTGCCACGGGCAACTACTGAATATACAATAACTGAAATATATATATATAGAGCCTCAGTCTGAACAAAAGACAGAGGAAATATGACAAGGAAACTCCAGGGTGCTGCCAGGAAGTCGCCAAGAAGGGCAGCTCACCGTGAAGTATAACCACTCGGTCAATATCTAGCACTGGACTGATAATCAGACGGACCAGCCTCTGGACCTGCACAATCAAGTGCAGAAATAAAGGAAAGTGCAGCATGAGTACATACATAAATATGTACCCAGTGAGTATCCCGTCTAATCTCGAAGAAGTAGTGACGAGAGGTCGACTCGATACTCACTAAGGTCCAACAGTAATAAAGTAGGCAGGATGTAAGGAAAACTGTAGGCAAGTAAAACAAATAATCAAGTACATCAATATCCGGAATCAAATAACATTCTCAAATCAAACAAGTTTGGTATCCGCTGTGGCGTACGACCCGCTCCCATATGGTACTCACTCACATCGCTCCGCTGTGGCGTACGACCCGATCCCATCCTGTAAATCTTCGCCGTGGTGTACGGCCCGATCCCACCCTGTAGTCTCAATCTCTGCCGTGGCGTACAGCCCGATCCCACCCTGTAGTCTTCGTCATGGCGTACGGCCTGATCCCATAGTATACTCTCTCATCACTCTGCCGTGGCGTACGGCTCGATCCCATAATATAATCAATCATCACTCTGCCGTGGCATACGGCCCGATCCCATCCCGTGATTCTCATATCACACTTAAATCAAGCCAAGTATCACAACGTTCAAAGACAACAGTACCAATCACACAAGTATACAAGTCATATCTATGCTACAATAGGGAAAAACAATGAACATGTTGTGTCCTAACTACCCGGACGAAACAGTAATAGCCACTACGTACGGACTCTCGTCACTCGGTGTGTACGTAGCCCCCAAATAAGAACACATAGCAAACAAGGTTACCTAGAGGGACAATTTCCCTCTTACGAGGTTAGAAAAGAGACTCACCTCGACGAAGCACTCCTCGGACCAAAGACCGGATCAAGAATGCGCCAAAAGCTCCGAACCTACCCTCGACGGCTCACAACTAGCCAAACATAGCACGATTGAATCAATTTATGCTCCAATAATAAGAATTAACAAGAAATTCAAAAATATAGTATTCTTGAAGGTTTTTGAAATTTCGACCCCAGGCCCACGCGTTCGGATTTCGAAAATTCTCGAAGGAATGAATTACCCGAAGCCTAAGGATCGTAATTACCTAATTTATTTAGGAATTCATGTCCAAAAAGCGATAATTCACTAATTATCAAAGCCCTAGGAATTTTTACCCAATATTTCCCATGATTTTGATAAATTAATAGAGGATTTAACTAGAAATTGATGTTTAAACTCGGTGTTAATAAGAAATTTACTTACCTCAAGTACTAGGTTGAATGGTCCTCTTGGAAGCTCTCAATTAACTCAAGGAAGAAGATGGAAATGGAGGAAAATGAACTAAACTCGCAATAAAATACACTGCCCAGGGATTTACCCTATGCGAACGCACCCTGGGCATGCATTCGCGATGCTTTAAATTGGCCAGGTCCACAGGGCCTTCTACGCGAACGGGAGGGAGGGGTCGCGAACGCGAAGAAAAATGGCAGCTGGGCCGGCCCAATTGGCTGGACCCTATGCGAACGCGATGGAGGGCCCGCGAACGCGAAGACTAGCTGGGCTATACCTTCGCGAACGCGGGATGGGGAACGCGAACGAGTAGAGCATCTGTATCCCCTGCCCAATTCCTTCTTTGCGAACGCGGCGACCCTCCCGCACGCGAAGAAGGAAACCAAATACTGAAAATTCTGGAGCTGTCAGAACACGATTCCGAGGTCGTTTGCTCAAAATGTTGACCGAAGTCAAACTTGGCCAAATAGGCCAGCCTTAAGGAACCAAGTGTTCCTAAACCATCAAATTCTTTCCCAAATCCCGAACCACCCACTCCCGCGAGTCATAAAGCACGAATAGCCGCTATGGAAGGTTTCATTTAAGGAAACGGGATCCTAACACGCAAAACGACCGCTGGGTTGTTACAATGTACGACTCACGGGCATGCTTGATACCAACGTATAAATATTCCATTTACTGCTAAACAATTATAGGGCGAGATTATACTAGTTTTAGTCAAATAGGCAGTGTGTGAAGGAAGATATAGCATAACGGTAGGGAAGGCAAAGTATTCATTTAAGTCAATTAAGATCAAATAAGAAACAAAGGAACACTAAGCAAGTAATTTCTAATTTGAGCAGGAAGAGATGAAACTAGCAATCAGGAACTCAGATATAACAATTACAATTCATACACGGGGAATATAAGGACCTAAAAATTCTAAAAGGCCAACCTATTTGCAAATAAGTCCGAGTACGCACTCGTCACCTCGCATATACAGGCTACAATCAACATAGAAGACTCAATCCTAAGGGGTAGTTCCCTCACACAAGGTGAGGCAAGATACTTACCTCGAAGACGACAAACTGGTACTCTAAATTGACTTCTCGGGCAAAAACACCTCCGGACGGCTCAAAATCCACTAAAACAACTTCAAAATACACATAAAACGTATAAAGAACTATTCTGAATAATAATGTTTCAATCTTCACAAAACAAAATATATAAAAATCGACCCAAAAGTCAACCCCCGAGCCTGCACCTCGGAACCCGTCAAATTTTACAAAAATCCGAATACCCATTCCAATACGAGTTCAACAATACAAAATTTATCAAATTCCGATACCGTTTGGTTCCTCAAATCATGATTTTTCATTTAAGAAGTTTTCTTTCAAAACCCACATTTTCTTCAACCTAATAGACAATTTAAATGGTAAAAACAAGGATAAAATCATGGAATATATATAAATCTAGGTGAAGAATGCTTACCCACTCGATTAGCTTGAAAATCCCCAAAAATCGCTCCCAAATCCGAAGTCCAAAACTCAAAATATGAAGAAAATGGATAACCCTCGCTTAAATGGAATCTGCCAGGACTTCCACACCTGCGACCAACTTAGTCGCACCTGCGCATCCGCAGGTGCGCATGCCCTATCGCACCTGCGCCCATTTTCGCTTCTGCGCCCAAGAGCCCGCTCCTGCGCCCAAATACTCCGCACCTGCGGAGGCTGCCCAGTCCTCATCCTTTCGCACCTGTGCACCCTTTTCCGCACCTGCGAAGCTCGCACCTACGGTTCCCTATCTGCAGGTGCGTCGCACCAGAACAACAGCACCGACTGCATTTCCAAACTTCAAACATCCCGTTAACCATCCTAAACCACCCCGAGCCCCTCGGGATCTCAACCAATTACACCAATAGGTCACATACCAATACATGAACTTAGTCGAACCTCTGGAACACCCAAAACAACATCAAAACATCGAATCAAATCTCGGATTCAAGCCTAAGAATTTCTAAACTTCTAAAATTCGCCAACGATGCCGAAACCAACCAAACCACGTCCGCATGACCTGAAATTTTGCAGACAAGTCATAAATAACACCACGGACCTACATCCACTCTCAGAAGTTCATTCCGAGCCCGATATCAAAATTTCACCTATCGGCCGAAATTGCCGAATTACCTCAAATCACTCTACGGACCTCCAAAACCAATTCCGGACACGAGCCTAAGTACAAAAGCACCATACAAATATGTTGACATAAACCATAACTTATTCCGAGGCCGTTTACACAAAAGTCAAACCTCCGGTCAACTTCCATCACTTAAGTTTCAGAAATTGAAATTTGCCTCCAAATTCGACTCCAGATTATCCGGTAACTAAATCCAACCACGCACGCAGGTCGGTATACCCAATATGAAGTTGTTCATGACCTTACATCACCGAGCGGAGATTAAATTCTCAAAACGACCGGTCGGGTCGTTACATTCTCCCCCTCTTAAAACAAACGTTCGTCCTCGAATATGCCAAGATTCACCTTGAACTCATCAGATCACTGATTGTACACTTCTAACACATACTCGCGGGTGATCCCACGTCACCCCAACCTACATAAGTCTGATGACACCATCACAACTGCAATATAGCTTCCCCATCTCCACCGATAAGCCTCATACCTCAATCTCAACTTCTACTCATTTCCAAAGGACCAAATTCTAAATCCATATCCGGCATTAGCCTCAACCAGCTGCACCAACTCACGACTATACCCATAAGGCACGACCACACAACATAGCACATCACCCTAGGCTCAAAGAACACTTTTGATCACAATAGCTGCCCGAAATCAACTCAGCATGGG